>VDFB02047682.1:0-46512 GCA_007258455.2 Sequoia sempervirens | reverse complement strand
AGCATAGTGATCCCCTCTGCATCTAAAATATCTTGAAGGCAATCCTATTTTCCCTATGGTTTCTTCAGACTTATTGGTATTTTCACTAGCCTTATTGGTATTACCCATGCTAGAATCATTCCTTTTCCACTCTCTCCTAATCTCTTTTCCATTATTGAAAAATATTTCCCCCTTTTACCTTGGAGAATTTTGCACATATTCGTCCATCTTAGGGACTCTCTTGTTAGGAACTTCCACATTCTTCTTTTGCTCTCTTCTTTCTTGACAATTGAAATTATCCCTAAACTTTTGTTCTTGCTTAATTGTCTTCTCATATACAAGATCCATTGTTGTTGGAACATGCATATCCACTTATCCTTTAATTTGACTATTGAGTCCCATTTTAAATTTCCTAATACAAAAATGTTCATCCTTATGATATATGGGAACATAGCGCAAAAGTCAAGTAAAATTCTCCCAATATTCCTTGACTGTCATGTCATCTTGTTTCAAACATTGTAAATCCAAAAATTTTTGGTCATAGTTAAGTTGGGGTAACCATCTTTTGCAAAAAATATCTATAAAATCCCCCCATGTCAACTTCCATGAGTTGATTTTAAGTTCCAACTTCTTGTTCATCCACCTATTAGAGGCTTCCCCTACTAACTGATACACACCCCATGCAACTTTAGTAACTTAATCATAGTTTCATATTTCAAAATACTTTTCCATTTGAACAAGCTATACCTTAGCCTCATCACCTCTAGCACTACCATCAAGCTTAGGTGGAATAACCCTTTTCATGTCCTTGGAATGTTTGGAAGCTACAAGCTTCTTATTCCTTTCCACCAATGGCATAGGTGATTTTTTCCTTCTCTTGATTATGGTTCATTATTTCCATGGAAATAATTTTCCCCTTCATGATCATTAATGGGTACTTCCTTTTCTACCCTATTCTTAACTCTTTCTTGTTCAAGGTTAGCCAACCTTGCCAAGATTTGGTCAAGCCTAGCCTCTACTCCAGTGGTTCTTTGTCCAACCTCTTAAATTCCATTGGGATTAGTTTGTGTCCTCACCTTGCTCATGTGATTGGATTTTACCTAAATGTTTTATCCATGTTAGACTAAATTATGTTATCAATCATCTTATGGAAAACATAAAACTAAACATTCACAAGTACACAAGAATTTGATATAAGATTAAGCACACCCTTCTTTTGATAAACACATTTTTTTTTCATTTCTTGAGTATTTCAATATCCTTTCAATTACATGGAGTGACTATTTAGATAGTCAAGTGGGGAGAATCATTTAGATTTACTCTTAGACACATAGCTTAAAGGTGGATAACCTATAGACTGAGATAGTTGTTGTTCCCTATCTTTCTATGCATCTCTCATTTGTTTGTACTTATCCCAAAAAGGATAATAACCTTCAGATTTGTCATCCAATAGATAGTTTTGAGAGGCAATGTCAATATGGTGTTCATCAATAATGTAGTATTCACTTTTTGCAGAATTTTTTTCATGAGACCATTTCTCATCTGGCGGTGTCTGTGGTACATATCCCTCAAATTTTTTACTTGAAGAAATTGCTATTACTTCAGCTAGTGCTAGACCCCTAGGATCCCTAAAGATGAATGCAAGAGTAACACTTTCTTCTAAAGGAATATCCTTGCAAAGTGGTAATCACTTGGACTTTTCTAGTGATATGGTTGGTAGCTAATTGTACATAGCCCCCATCTTCATCATCCTCTTCACATCACTGATCTAAGAAAGTGCATGACTAAAATTTTCGGTGTCACTCAACCAAATAGCATTAGCATAGTTGGATCTCTCTATTAGAACTGTAAAATTTTGAAAACTTTACAATTGTTTCTACCCATGAGTTTCCAAATTAGTCCTTACCATAAGCACGAAATTCCTCTCTTCATAATATTTTTTCCCATACTTTGTCATGTGGTCCCATAGAATCCATCTCATTCTGAATATTTTACTGTATAATTCATATCGACAAGAGATGGTGAGGGTCTCCTCTATCCATAGAGTGTATTTTACTAATTTATATCTTTTTTGTCTCGTCGCCAAGAGTTCAGGAATGTCATGCCAATATGATTTTCTCTGCATACACATATCGGTAGAACGTAATTCATTGTACCAACAAAAGAAAGACCTTATCAGCAAGAAAGTCATCATCGGAATAAGTCATAGCAAACTAATATATGTCTTACCAACTAGTGCACAACGAGTCATATCAGCCAGACAAAAGGTCATCGAAATGAAGTCTTATAGCATTTATCTAGTCTTGCCAGCAAAGCGGAAGGGGATTCTATCAATGAATATCGAGGTGAAGTTAGGGAGTGAAGTTAGGGAGTAAAGGACTCAACAGTATGAATTGATTATCAGTGAGACTAATTCCATCAGAGAAAGATATGACGGTCATGCTGAATGTTGTTCATCGGTGAGAAAATAATTATGTCTTAGCGACTAGAAAACAGACTAAGAGATATATCTTAGTGAGACATGAAATAATCTATGGAACATCTCCCCGACTCAACATGTCATAGTGATATACATAAGACCGAGAGGATAATTGTCGGTGAGACTTCGAGGTGTCGAGGAGACTACATGATTTTTTAATGAATGGTTTAATGAATGTTGCTAAAAGTTATCACCCAAGATTTGAAAATGTCTCACCAACAATACTAATGATGTGATAGTGAGTTTCAAAAAAAGGACTTACTACACTCGTGTTTCAGCTAACACATTTATGGTACGATAAAGCACAATAAGGAGAATTCAATTGGAAACATTAGTGTGTAATTGATAGTGGAAGAATTAGAAAGGCGAATGAAGAATCGGGGCATTCTTTCAATCTGAAGGTTTCAAGCAAAATACAGTAAGTTCTTGTGCCTTAGTTCTTCTAATTTTAACTTCTGTAACTTTTGAGGAATGGAGTCCCCCAGCTCAAGAAAATCAAAAAGTAGAAAACATGGTGAAAGCAGTCAACCTAAGGGAAAGAAACAAAAAACTGAAATAGAACATGAGGGCACTGAACCAAGATTAAATCAAGCCCTCATTGACCAATTACCTGACTCTGGACCTAAGGCTAGATGATCTGCACAACTTAGGGAAGAAATGGATAAATTGGATGATAAATGTAAAACTCATAGGAGATGTTTGGACTCCAATAAGAGGGTATGAATTGTTTAACTTTCACTATTATCAAAGAAATCATTTTGAACCAATATGCAGCCCATGGAAGCTTAATTTGGGAAAGTTGGTGTGCCCTAATGTATTTGTCAATGCAGAATTTGTAAAATTGTTATTTGTTCATTATAACTCAAAACTCAAAACTATATGTAACCCATCTGGGCAGCCACAAATACACTTATCAGAAGATGCAATATGGGACATTTTCAATTTGGAAGGGGTTTACAATGAAAAAATCATATGTGAAGAATTGGAAATGGAGTTCGGGAGAATGGACACAATTTATAAGGGTTGGAGGTTCCCAATTCACAGGATTAGACAAGGTGGAAAACTAGTTCCTCTACGGGATAGTGATGGACCTCCTTTTCATGTTGACCTATTTGAACCCTATATGAAGTATACTTAATTCTCAGTAGGCCATGTATTGGGAATGGATGTCCCCAAGTATATGTCAATTGTGCCCATGATAATTTAAGTTGATATCCAGTACCACAACTCTAGACCATTTGATTATGCCTCATACATTTTTAAGGGGATTGAAATTATGCCTCATAGATTGATGGCAATAAAACGTGGAGCCTCTATCTTTCATCTCAGGCATTATTCATTGTTGATGCACATAGTGTTATATTTTTGACAGGAGTTGGGACTGTGGCCTCAGGAGATGAGAATTTCTCAATTTGACAAAGAAGGCACAACATTACCTATTCAATTACAGACGACAATCTAGGATAGTAGATTTTCTAATTCTAGTTTTGTTCACTTTGAGGAGTATTTTGTGAAGACATTGTACAATTTGTACAATCATCCATGTGATTATTCTTTATCACAAGAGATAAAGAGGTTTCTTCGGCCAAAATATTTCAATGGGCCAATTAGTCATAACTAGGGGGATTGGTATTACTTGGAGGGTTCTACCATGATTAGGGTTTATGGATTTGAAGATGCCCCATTCATTTTTCCAAAAATAGTCCCAGATAGAATTGCATATTTGGAAATTATCAGATAGATGGATTATTCCAGTGTTATGAATTTTAGCTCCTTTGGAAAGCAGGATTTCATGCCTAGTACATTATGCTTTGGTGATTTTACTGTGTTAGCCAAAGAAGGATACAATTTGATCCTTAATAAACTATTGTAGTACAATACGAAAAGATGAACACCCAGAAAGAATTTTGACCCAAAAGGGTACATCAATTATGCTAAAATAAGGGTAAACTTTGGAGGGTATCAACATGTGCCCTATAAATTTGATGATATGATATAGAATTTGGAAGAGGAAGAAGTAGAGATAGTGGTCAAAAGATATAATTAGGGGTTGTAGGATACAGAGTTGTTATCTTCTAGGGAGGAGACATCTAAGGATAATGTGCCACAAAACCAACCAAGTAAAATGTCCAGATTGAGAACTCAGCATTACACTTGTCCTGCCAGAGAATTGAATGCTGAAGAGGATGTAGAGGTAGATGCAAGGCATGTAGAATATAGATCATTTGTATCACATGATGAATTTTTAAAATCTCTAGAGTTTAAGGCATTCTTGTACAAACAAAAAGGAAAAGAAATAGGGGAAAAGGTTGATAATATCACATCAGGTAATGAAGAGAAATTATTGAATGATTTAAGGATGTGTGTGGACAAGGAGATGGCAGATATGACCCCTGAAAAGGGGAGGAAAATGTTGGAAAATGTCGGTGTTATGATTTTTCCTGGTTTGGATCTCAATTCTGCACTAGTTTTTGATAGTTTCTTGCAAGATAGTAATGCTACACATAAGCTCAACCCAGAAAAGGTGACAAAATTATATGTAGGGTCAAAGTAAAATCTAGATGAAGGGTCATTGATGATTTGGGCTTTATATCCACCTCATAGAAAGTCAGTTGTCATTGATATTGAGAAAGCATTTGGGCATGTTATGAATTTAAAGATTGGAGAAGTTGATCCTGTGGCAACTACAGAAATTGGAATCAATGTAGAAAAATTAAACAAAACCCAAATTCATATGTTAATTAAGGAAATGGAAATGTATAAAACGAATAATGAGAGGATGTTCAGAGAAAATGATCACTTAAAATATTTGTTAGGTGTCACAATGAAATCAACCAAGATACTCACTCATGGTGAAAGTTCACAGACAAAAGATCATTGGGAAGGATCAAGTGCTTATTCTGAGGGGAAATATGATGCACTTGTAGCAATAATTAAGAAAAGACAGGCCAGCCGAATAACTTGGTTAAATAAGCTCTGGGGAAATCATTCACATAACTTTTTTGCATTGAAAGAACATGAGAGAATGGATGGAAGGATTCTAGAAAATTTTCAATAAATAAACCAGAGGGATGTTTCTAATAATGTAGCAATTGAAGCTGCAAATCATTTTGTGAATAAGCATCAAGACTTCTCTGAAGAATTGCGAGGGGATGCACAAGAACTGTTAAATGCCACCAGGAAAGGATTGACTACATTCTTTGACGATAAAGGAGAATTAAAAGAAATGACTAGATGGAAAATAGAAAGTGAGTCCATACTGCAAGAAATTTTTAAGATAGCTACCATGGAAGACACAACATTGGATGAGGCATGCAAACAAAATAAGAAGATGGTAAGAATGGAGATCTCAATCTGAAATGCAGTAGGAGATGCAGATATGAATGAACTTCGTGATTACTTGGACCACTTGTCTAAGATTCATTTATGGCTCAATAGAGCTTGATTATCTTTTAATCTATTGTGTTTTAAAATATGACATTTCTGAAAGGATGCATCCTATCAAGTATTTTATGTATAAATATCTGTTTTGGTAGTGAAACAAAAAGAAAAAATATAAGATTTAGGAAATGAAAAAGATGCAGTAGATTAGAATGTCATACTATGAGACTATGATACATGTTTGGAATTATGGAGATATCAATGAAAATCATTTGATGTGGTGGCATATTTCTGGTATTAGTTGTTTGTTATGTTCATTGAAAATATTACTGAAGTTGTCTCCAAGGTTGATGTTTTTTGGTTATTTAAATTGATATAACAAGTTTATATTAAGTTTATCGGTGCAAATTTGTTGTATCTGTATGGTTGATTAATTGGTTATTTCAAGAAAAGATTAAATCCTTTTAGTTGAACATAGTAACCAGGGAAAGTGCATTTGAATCATTAAGAAGAACTTGGTAGTTATATTCATGCATGTTTATACAAGTTATAAACTGAAATATATTCCGAACAATTAGAATACTTTCCAGGAAGAAGTTACTCATTTTAGATTTCTCATTTGACTCTGCATACCGAATAAGGCACTAGTCTCTGCATTTTCATCATTTACATTCATTCATTTTTTTTAAATTTGTTAAATTGAATACATTAGGTTTTAGTTTTATACTGCTATACAATCTATACCAAATCAAGTTTTATTTGTCCACTCCCATCTACCATTGTGGGAAAAATACTTCAAAAGAGATAAGCACAAGTCAAGTCTGCCTCATTCATATAGGTACACCCACCTAGGTCTAGCAACACCTGAAGAGAAGAAGGTCTAAACCATTGGGCCTTGTCTATTACCCTAAAATGTACCAAGAGATTGGCAACCTCTTGAGGCATTTCGCCTACATTTTTGAGAGATAAAAAATTGGTGACTTTGCTAGGGAATTTACTCAGAATCAGGGCCTTAATCTTAGAGTCAGAAATCTTGTATAGACTCCGCTGGGAATAAGAAATAACAAACACTTTCTCACTTTTCAAAAAGTGGGTGGCGACTCTAACAAAAACATTGCAACGTGAATGGTAGAAGATCCCAATATAAGGGGGGTCCTACTGGAGGTCCTGCAGGCAATAGTAAGTGGACACACAAGGATGATAAGGTTGATAAGGGTAAGAAGATAAATGAGGACATGCGCATAACGAATAAAGAAAAAGAATCAAGACCACATTGTGAGACATACGATTGTTATGATACATGGAGAGATAATTTAAGTTCAAAGACTTGTACCCCTAAGGAATAAAGAAATCCTTTTTATGATCCTCAAAAATAGGTTGAGTTCAAGGCTAAAATTGAAGTTAAATGAATCAAGTATCAACAGGAATATGATCAAAGAATGGAGGGTAACCAAAATGAGTTCATTGATCATGTAACTCCTCAAGAAAATTTTGAATCCTCAGCTCATGAAGAAGTGAAAGCACAATTTGAGTTTCATAAATAGGATCTAGAAATATTAAAAAATGAACAGGAGAAAGCCCAAATGATACAATCAATCAAAGACTTCAAGTTGCAAAAATCCCAAATTACTGCTCAGACAGTTGGTTTCTCAAAGTATATACTGCCTCATAAGTAGGGTAATAATAATGTAAGACCTTCTGATCCATCAAAGACTCCTCACAATCAGATAGGAAATCAATACAAATAGCCAAACCATCCACCGCATATTCCCTCACACTATACAAATACACCACCACCTCATTGTCAACATTACATGCCACATTCTCATGCACAATAAAACAATTTGATGAACCAGTATCAGTACCCACCTAACCCTCCACCTCATCAATACACAACAATGATCATACAATTTGATTTGATAGGGTTTCAATTATACCCTTACCCTATGGATGGCAGTTGGAGGAGTCTTGTTCCTAAGTTTACAAGGAGTAGTGCAATTACTGTTGAAGATCATTTGAGGAATTTTAATGCTTTCATCCAAGATTTGGATATGCCTTATGAGGATTTACATATGAGGTTATTCATGATGTTGCTCATTGAAGAAGCTAGGGATTGATTCAATAGCCTACCAATGGCCTCTATTGATTCTCTCCAAGAATTTCAAAATTGATTCCTCAAGAAATATGTGAATCTAAGTGCACCAGATGCTGCTATTAATGAATTAATGTGGATTCAAAAAATCAAAATGACTCAATTTATGATTTTAACTGAAGATTCAACAAATTGCAGAATAAAGATACCTCTTGGATCAAAATTACCAGACTTTGTAGCCTTGAGTGTTTATTTGAATACGTTCGATCCAAAAAAAAGGTATGAATTAAGAAATAGGTTCCTGAGAGATTTAGCTGAAGCCCAAAAGATAGCATTAATGAGAGGCCTAGGTTACACGACATGCCCTATGGTACAAATTGGAAGGATGGAAAACCTATAATAGATAGGCCTAGAAACAAAGAAACTCCTAATCTATTAAGGAAGAAGGGAACGTATATGGTCAATAACAATTATTTTTGTGAAATTTTTGATAAGCCACATTCCCCAGATTATTGTGTTTTAGCCCAAATAATGCAAGAAGAAGGAATGCTAATGGGTAACAGTGGAGAAGATCACATAGCGTATTTGACTTCAAATAATTTTCACCATGTTGAGGAGAGATATTCATCTTCAGAGGATGAAGGTTATGAGTACGATGTTTCAAATCAAAGGTGCAATGTCCACATGGCTAAACAGCAAGTTCTTTCTGATTATGAAGAAGATTATGCAGAATCACACACTATTGAGGTGCCTACTCAGTGCAGTATGAGGAAAATCACCAAAGGAGAGATAGAGAGGTTAACCATTGCTACAGTTGAAGAAGCAAAGAGTAAGTATTGGTTAAGAAATAGGTTTGTGAGTGAGATAGAAGGTGTTCCCAGGGGAATATTTATAAAAGATCAAAAGGTAATACAAGGAATTGTGAAACAATCAGAAAGTAAATAGCATGATAAAAATGAATGGAAGCTTATCCAAAAGGAGGAAGTTAAAGAGTTACACAAAGAATTGAAAAAGATTGATCAATCAAGTAAAAGAGAAAAGGAAGAGATCAAAGGAGAAACATTGGAGTAGAAGAAAATGATTCAGGCAAAGGGTTCCTCTTTTGACTTCACTCAAGCTTTATCCCAGGTAAAAATGTCTATTCCACTACTTGAGATGATGAAAATTAAGGAATATAGAGACAATGTTGTTCAATTGATAACAAATGGAAATGAAAAAGATATAAATTCTGAAAAACAAGATGACCAATAAAACAATTAATAAGCAAGAGAAAGTAAGTATCCCAGAATTCTACTTAAATGATGTATTAACAAAATCCCCACAAGTGGATCCTTTTTCCACTATATTACTTATAAAAAACATTTGAACTGTTAAGGAATTGCAAGATAGACTCTGGTGTTGTTATTAATCTTATGCCAGTGGGAGTTATGAAACAACTTGGCATGTGGGTGGATACTAATGAAGGGAAGTGCTATGCGATGGATAACAGGCCTGTTCCTGTGGTGGGTATTTTGAAAGATGTTGAAGTCAAACCGGTTGCTTATCCACAGGTGGCTTATAATATAGATATAATAGTAATTGATACCCCTCCTCAGTTTGGGATGCTTCTATCAAGACAGTGGATGGCAGCAGTTGGGGGAAATGTCCAATTTGACTTGTCTTATGCAACAATTCTAGTGAATGGTCAGGAAGTTAAGTTGGACAGGGAGCCAAGGATGAACCAAATTGTTGATTGTGTACCTCAAGATCAAATCAATTGTTTTTGTGATGTGGATCTTGGAAATTTTAAGATAGAACCAGCCCAACCAAAATTAGTCAATGTTGATCCAATTGAAAAGCATGTTGCATAAAATGGAATGGTGTGTGGAAAATGTAATTTGATGGAGCATATAGCCAAGAAGGTAATGGAGCAGGAATAGTATGTATTTGACCTGAAGGAATTACTTTTAAGTATTCATTTTTGCTAGCATTTGAATGTAAAAACGTGGCAGAGTGTGAAGCTTTATTAATAGGTTTGAATATAGCTATAAAACAAAAAATCAAGTTGCTAGTTGTTCTAGGGGATTCCAAGCTAGTTGTTTCGCAAGTTAAATCAAAATATGCAGAAAAATAGAAGAGACTGAAGCAATATAGGAATGTTGTATGGGACACAATCAATCTGTTTGATGCATTCTCCATTGAATGGGTAGATCGATTGAAGAGCATAATGGTAGACTTTTGGAAAATGTAGCTCTAAGAAGGGATGACATTACACTAGCTGGAGTGTCACAAATTGAGTTCAAAACAAGACCTATTGTGCCTGATAATATATATAGTTGGAAGGTTTTTAATGATGATACTAACTTCTTGAGATCAATATGAAGCTCAAGAAATTGACTTCAATGCATTTGTTGAAGAATTAAATGGGAAGCAAATAGTATTTGGAAAGGAAGTCTTACAGCTTAAAACTAATAAGCTTCCCAAAGGGCTAATGGCATTGGAGAGAGTATATGATGGAAACAATTGCTCCCTCATGAAGGAAACACCAATCAAGAGGGAGGATATTGAAGAGATCAACTTAGGGACTGAACTAGCACCAAGAAGGGTATACACAGGGAAGAAAATAAGCCCAATAATTTGAAGAATGTCTATAGCATTACTAAGAAAATATAAACATGTGTTTAAATGGTCTTATGAAGATCTTAAAGCATATAGGGAGGATTTGTTTCAACATGAAATTTCATTGAAGCCAAATGCAAAGCCATTTAGATAGAAACAATGACCCATTAACCTAACATTGGAACCAAAAATGCAAGAAGAATTGGCAAAGCTCAGGGATGGGTGAATCATTAAACCAATCAAGCACTCAACATGGGTCTCAAACCTAGTTCCTGTGAGGAAGAAAAATAGAGATATCATATTATGTGTGGATTTTAGAAATTTAAATGTGGCATCCCTTAAGGATAATTACCCCTTACCTAATATGGATGCTATACTACATAAGGTGATGGGGTGTGTAAGACCTCACCTTGTATGTAATTAATACAACCATAATTTGTTCTATGCTTTTCTTAAATTGATTATTTATTATATTGTGGATAATAAATAAGGTGATCTCTTGGCAATATTCTTGCATATCATTTTGATATTTTGTTCTATTGTTACTACCATGAAGGTGGATTGCACTCATATACCATGGAATGCAAATTGAGATTCTAAATGGATTATTATATAGTTAAAGTTTAGGATGTTTAGCTAATAGATTAATGTGATACACAATTGATACTTGCGATCGCATTGGTAATGTGCAGGAAGGCAATGGCATTAGCATGAGAAGGGAGAACCATCAAGAGCGAATCAAAAGAATACTTCTTGAGGATATAAATTTGACCCCATTCGAGGCCTACAAACAAGTGGAGTTAATATATTGGAGGATTAAGGTTGTGAGGTGTAAGTGGGGATTAGGTCTTGAAAACCACTAGCTAAATTTGAAACTCGGATGGAACCTTGAGTGGGCTTTAAATGAGAGTTGTTGGTCAAAATTTTATGTTTGGGTGCAAAAATAAACCCCCTAGGGTCTATACCATAGTGGTAGGGGTCAAGTGGGTATACAATAGTGCCCCTACAACATGATTTGACCCCTGAAAAGCTCTCATAATGGAGAGTGACGAATTTTGAGAAGAAGATGGGGAGAAAAGATGGAGTGGTTGTCCAAATGCATGTTCTCATTAGTGGGGAAAGGACCTTCATTGATGGGGAGAGGTACATTCCACACCTTCCCATCCAAGATTTGAAATTTGTGAAACTTCTATATATTGGGAGAGGAAAAAGGAGTGGGGTGTTACCCACTTCTCCTCTTGGAGAAATTGAGTGGAGATGGTAGAAGGAAAGAGAAGAGGAGAGGAATTCACCTCTTTGGAAAGATAGTGATTCAAGATGGCTTGGATTGGAGAAGAAAGAAGAAAAAAAAAAAGTTTAATCCCTTCACCTAAAAGAAAGAGATAAGTTCTTCCTATTTTTATTTACCCTTGTTTATTGATAGTGAAAAGGTGACATAGTATATGGATCATGATTGAAAAGCTGAAAGTAGAGAACGTAGATGCATGCAATCCATGCTATGTTAGTTATTTGTTTTTGCAAAAATGAGAAAAAACTCCATTTATCATGGTGGAGCTGAAAGAATTCCTTGCTCAGGGGTATGGCTAGAGCCCACGAGGTTCCATGATGCCATTACGGAAGGGTGGAGAGCAAGCCCTATTTAACTGTATGTCATTCTTTAAATTTCTTAAAATTAGTTGTAATATGAAGAGCTACTAAATGTTGTAACATAAAAGAAAATGGAGAAAGAAAAAGCCATATTAATTGGCATGGAGGAATACTGGTTTCTTAAATACTGGTTGTAACTTTGTAAGTTTAAGGTACAGATTTTACATTTGTCACTGTATTATAAAGTATATTGAAAAAAAGAATAAAGAAGAAGAAAAGTGCACTGGTGCATGGAAAATATTCTGATTATGTTTGATTCTCAGAAAACTCTCATTGAGTGAAACATAGGTTGCACTATCATATACAAAAAATAGTATTTGTTTCCCTTATCAATAAACGAAGAAAGTTAGAGAGTATATTTGTTTGGAATTCCTGCATTTATCTTTTAATTTGTGTAAAGATAATGTAAAAGAGTTGTGTTTTAGTTATTTCCATGATTATGGTTGCAAGATATGATATTGTTAGATCTACCACTGCAATGACAAGATAAGAATATGTCAAATAGATATACATGTTTTATAATCTCTCCTCAAGAATCACATTTATAAATATGCTACACCATTTTTTAATGTGCAAATTTAAATAGAAGATAAAATATATGATAAATATAAAAAACAGAAGGGAAAGTCAGATTTATAAGTAAAACGCCATGTTATTACCTTGAAACCTTCTTATCTGAAGGAGATTTAGTTCATATTTATGAAGATTTAGAAGTATACCATAGAAGTAAACAAGGAACTTGTTTCAAAAGAAAATAAAAATAATAATTAATTAAGAGACATATATATTTATATCCCTTATCCAACAAATGGGTCAAAGGACCAGAACCTTGGCTTATAGACGAATGGTAGAAAGTGTATCTCATGCATTTAACCAGACTTTGTGGCTGTTATGGCTATCATCCAACCTCTCTCAGGATTAGGTTGTTTTGATCCTAAACTGTGTAATCTTAACCAAACAAAAATAAATAAAAATTATATCACTGGTGCAACATGTAATATGACCTGAGGATTTTCTATTCCTTCTCTTCAGCGCACATGAACTTCAACACCCTACACATGTATAAAACATATAGCTTTCCAGTTCTAGGTTAGCCAGGGCCAAGAAATTTATCAGGAATCTCCTAATCTATTATGAAAGCGAGTCATTACTCCTTATTGGAACTACTTAAATCTAATTATTATTTTTTCTCTAGCGACCCTATTTATGGCTACAAATATTTAACTACCATAGCACAGGCAACCGTAGAAGAAGCAATATTTTCAAAAATATTACTGTGTGGGTTTGTAAAATAAAGAAAAAGAGAGTGAATATTGAACCATTCAAGCACACTTTCAGAGTAGGAATATCATCCCCATGTTTGCTATAGTTGAATGAAATGATATCATTTTCATTGTTGAGTAATTCTAGATGAATGGCTAAGCATTAATTACCCAACAAAGGTTGATCCACTAGGCAGACATTTGGTCCACTGCGTGCCTGTTGATAATGATGTTCACCATCCTATGCTTTAATTACCTACCCAAAAAGCCTGCAACATAGTGTGAGACCTACACAACATTTAAGGTAGCAATGAGTTGAGATCTGTAGAAATCTTCTTGGAAGAAGTAGGTCAGAATTGAGCAGTGAAGTTTAAGTTATTAATATTATGTCATCCATTCCAAATTAACTTAGAGCTCAATAATTGTGTACCCTCTCATCGCTCCTCCCTGTTGCTGTCCAATCTCCCTAAGTCCTTGTCTTCTGATAGCTTTGAATGTAGTAATAGTGAGTGTAAGGAATAGTCTTTATTGCAATATAGGTTTTGGTTTTACATCCAACCTGTGAGATAGCAGCATTAATGAGGCATTACTAACTGCCTTGATAAATAGAATTTATTAATGACTATATGATTTCTCCATGACAATTTATTACAGGAAATTTAGCTTGAGTGACTTTAGTCCTGGTTTAGTACTTGGTTTAAATCCTTCTAAGTATTAGTATCTCATATTTCCACAAGTACATTATCTGCTACATTGATCTGGTGTTTGATGGAAAATCCATTAAATGGCATCTCTCTCCTACCTATCCTATGCCCTACCAAATTGTTGTTTCATCATTTTTCTTACTAAAGATATGGTTGTGAGAGTACGAACGGTAGATTGTCTCCATTGAAACTCCAACCAATATCTATGTATTCTGCTTGTATTAATGTGATGTGAGGAATTTTTGGACAGGGATAAGTTGTGTCTCAAGAAGTCTCCTCCTGCAGGTCACTTTATTACTATAGCTAGCCATCTAGTTGTAGGATTCACCCATATGATGTTTATCCAACACCAATTTAATCTCATCAGCATTTTAATTAATGGATAGGGTTTATATAATGTTCAATATCCTAAGTTAAATACAAGAATAGTCATTTGACACTGGTTGTTGTTGATTGGAAAATAATATGATTTTAACTTAATGATTTTATTAGTGTCCATAATAAAATTAAAAAGTTATCAGTAAGGGAACTAGTGCTTAAATTGCTAGTAATGATGAATGGTAGACTTCTGACTAGATACAAATATTATTATGTCAATTACAATAAATAAGTTATGTTGATATTTGTAGCACCAGTATATAATCCTCACTTTTTAATTTATATTACATTTTCAACCAATTTTAATTAAATAACCTTAATGTGCTTTATGTGTTGGTAGAGGACATCACTTCCAGTCTGTGTTTTCCCATCTCTTAGGAATTTTGCAAGGCATTATTTGAAGTAAACACTAAAAAAAATTAAATAAATAAACATAACCAATTGAGACTGATGCAACATCAAAGTTTGGTATTAATATGAGTGACGTTCTTTTTTTTTTTTTAAATTCCCAAATGAAACCATGAAAAAAATATTTTAGTTTCGAATCCAATCTCAGGAGAGTGGCATTAGAAATTCCCATTTAGGGGTACTTTCCCATCTCTTCTATTTTAAGCTTTTAAGAGAACTCTACGTATTCTCATGTTCTCATATTCCTGTAAATAGAAGGAGATTATATTCCTCTCCCCTCAAGAAAAGACCATATTAATTTAAAGTAAGAGTATGTTAAAAGATAAAGTTTAGGTAATAAAAGAGGAAAGAGATTCCTTTTGTTTTGTTTTATTTTATTTTCTCTTGTAGAGTAATATAGGAAATAATATATGTAGTGATGAAGGATAATTAACACTATTATGATTTTAAATTCCTTTATAAAGTAAATAGAATATATATATAAATAAGAGGTTATTTATTATCTTTGTTTTTTTTTTACATATAATTACAAAAGGATAAATAAACATATAAATAAATAATAGTAAACAAATAAATAAAATAATAATATATCATGTTTTTTTATGGAAAAAGAAAGAAAAGAAAATGTTAGTATTAATAACCATCTTATTAGTAATATTAAGGGAATCAATAATAAATTTAGTAATGAAGATATTGGTATTATAAAGAATAGTACTAATGCAAATGTCAAGTGGTGATTTTGTTAATGAATAATTCATCATGAGATTTTGGTTCAATGGCTATTAGAATTGTAGTTCTCTTGATAGTCCTATTTAGATATATAACAATAATAATGCAAGGAATGATAATAATGTTAACGTTACTTTGGTATATACAATAATGTTTATAATGGTGCCATAAGTAGCATAGGTATCCATGACTGATCATGAAATTGCATGGAGGATTAATATGAACTATATTTATACTTGGAATTATCGTCTTAGCTGTGGATTAAATTATAAAACTATAGATTGAGGCTATCAGGTGTCATTAGTGTCAACACATTGAACAAAAATCCCTAGTCAAAAATATGTGAGCACTCAAACGATAATTTAAAGAAAAAAAACTAGGTCTTTCTCGTCATAGTTTGAGGTTGTGTATGTGTCTTTGCTCAATAGCCCTCACTCTCTTCTTTTGAGCAACATGTCTTCAACAATGTTACTTAAGCAACTCATTAGATGTGTATAGGTTTTATACCGTGTTGAGGTATGGATGGCATTCTTTAGTGGGTTTATGTCAAAAAAAAATTGTTGAGTTTTCTTTTTAAAAATTTCAGGCATGACAGGGTGTGAGTTGTTGTCTATGATGGATGGGTTTTCAGGTTATAACCAGGTCAAAGTTAAAGAATCTGAATAGTATAAGACAACTTTTACAACCCCTTTGGGGACATATGTTTATGTCAGAATGTCGTTCGGTCTCACAAATGCAGGAGCAACCTTCCAAAGAGCTATGGATGTAGCATTTGTAGACTTGATTAATGCTATAATGGTGGTGTATCAAGATGACATTACTGCTTATTCAAAAAAGGTTGAAGATCATGTAGAATATCTGGAAAAAATATTTATTAAAGCTTTAGAATATGGTATTAGCCTAAACCCTAAAAAATGTCATTTTGCAGTCACATAAGTTAAACTCTTAGGACATATTGTGTCAAGGGAGGGAATTAGAATAGATCCTGAGAGGGTTGAGGCCATAGATAAAATTCCTATCCCTAAAACTATCAAGGCCATCCAGTCATTCTTTGGACAGATCAACTTTGTTAGGAGATTTGTTTCTAATTTTGCTGAAATCATTAAGCCTATATCAAAAATGTTAAGGAAAGGACAAAAAATATATTTGACTACAGAAGCGTTAGATGCTTTTATATCAATCAAAAGGGACATCAAGGAAGCCCATGTCCTTAAGTCTCCAAATTTTTCAAAACCCTTTCAAATATTTTCATTTGCTCTGTTGCATACTATAGCTTTTGTTATGTTACAGAAAAATGAGGAAGGTCATGAAGAGCCTATGTCATTTTTTAGTAAGTCATTGTATGGGTATGAATTGAAGTATGATATAATGGAAAAATAAGCATTTGCATTAGTAAAAGCTACAAAGGCTTTCAGGCCATATCTTGTTGGAGCTAAGGTAATTGCTTATGTCCCCCATGCAACTATTAAAGATATCTTGACACAATCTAAGGTGAAAGGAAAGAGATGCATGTGGATTAATAAAATCCAAGAGTTTGATAAGGAAATACAAATCACTAAATTAGTGAGAGGTCAGGGTTTGGCTAGGTTAATGGCAGAAGAAAATATCAAAGCAAATAAAATTTGTAATATAGAAGAGGAAGAGAATGCAATTGCAAGTATTGAGCATACTCCTTAGTATGCAGACATCATGCATTACCTCAAATACATGAAGTGTCAAGAAGGATTAACTAATAGTCAGAAAATAACATTAAAGATGCAAGCATCTAAGTATGTGTTCATGGAAGGTGATTTGTTTTGGAAGAACATGGACGAGATATTGTTGTTATGTCTGGATGAGTCACAAGCTAAGCACGTCTTAAGAGAAATGCATGAAGGGGTCTGTGGAGGCCATTACTCTACGATGACAACTGCACATAAGATTCTCAGGATAGGTTATTACTAGCCAAAAGTCTTCAATGACTCTTTTTCATATGTAAGAAGATGTGAAGCTTGCCAAAAATTCTCTAGTTAAGAAGATGTGAAGCTTGCCAAAAATTCTCTAGGAAATTAAAGTATCAGGGAGCCTTACCACTTAGACCTTTGCATGATGAAGCCCATTTTCATCAATGGGGGATTGAATTTATTGGGGAGATACAAGAGAAATTGAGTGGACATAAGTGGATACTGGTAGCTACTGACTATTTCACCAAATGGGTAGAGGCAGTCTCAACCAAGCAAGCTACAAGTAAAGTTGTTATCAAATTTTTAATGGATAACATCATTACTAGATTTGGTACATCACTGAGGTTGATTACAGATAACGAGATGTGTTTCAGATCTAATGAATTCAAATATTTTTGCAGCACATATGGCATTCCTATTTCTTATGCAGCTCCCTACCATCCACAAGCTAATGGTCAAGCAGATTCAAACAAAAGTCTTCTTAAAATCATAAGGAGAATGTTAGGTCAGAGTAAGAAGGATTGGGATTCAAAATTGAAAATGGTTGTGTGGGCTGATAGGATCACTGTAAAAAAGGCAATTGGAAAATCCCCATTTGAATTAGTATATGGAACACAAGCTAGGATGCCTCTACAAAATATGTTACCAGTTTACAAGTTTATCCTTCAAGAAGATACATATATTCCAAAACCTATGGAGGAAAGAATGGAGCAGCTAGCTAAACTTGATGAGATGAGGAGAGTAGCTCAAAACCAAAACATGAAGTTGTAGACATAGATGAAGTATTTATTTGATAGAAAAGCAAAAGATAGAAAATTTGAGGAGAATGATCTAGTGCTGATGTGGAATGCGAGGTGTCAGGAGAAGGGTAAGCACGAGAAATTTGAAGCCTTGTGGTTGGGACCTTTTGTGGTTGTTGGTAAGAAAGGTCAAGATTCATATTATCTGCAGAACATGACTGGTGAAGAATAGGAGTTCCCTGTACATGGGTAATTCTTGAACCATTTTTTCTCTTGAGTAATACAGAGGATTAAGGGTTGCCAATGCATGGACAACTCTTGAAAATCCTCTTAAAATATTTTCTTCCATGCACAATAATCTAGGAAATAAAAGGAAAAATAATTGCCAGTACATGGAAAATCCTAATATTCCTTCTTTTGAAATAAGTCTTTCCATGTACAGTAGTATAGGGTCATATTCATTTCCATTTCAATTCATTCCATCTTACTCAAAAATCTAGATCCTTGCAATGATCTAACAATCATTCATCCACAGATGGAGCCACTGTTAGAACTGTAAAAATTTTAAAATTTGAAAATTTTACAGTTGTTTGTACCCATGGGTTTCCAAATTAGTCCTTACCATAAGCACAAAATTCCTCTCTTCATAATATTTTTTCCCATACTTTGTCATGTGGTCCCATAGAATCCATCTAATTCTGAATATTTTATTGTATAATTCATATTAACAAGAGATGGTGATGGTCTCCCCGATCCATAGAGTGTATTATACTAATGTATATCTTTTGTTTTTCATTGGCAAGAGTTAAGGAATGTCATGCCGATATGATTTTATTTGCATACACATCGGCAAGACACAATTCATTGTCTTGGCAACAAAAAGATCTTATTGGTAAGAAATTCATCATTAGAATAAGTCATAGCAAACTCATATATGTCTTTCTGATCGGTGCACAAGGAGTCATATTGGCTAGACAAAAGTTCATTAGAATGAAGTCGTATAGCATTCATCCAGTCTTGCCGACAAAGCACAAGGGGATTCTATCGATGACTATCAAGGTGAAGTCAGGGAGTCTTGCTGACCCATATGTCACGCCCACAGGATTATGTGGGTAAAGGAATCGATAGTATGAATTGATTATCAACGAGACTAATTCCATCAGAGAAAGATATGAGAGTCATGCTGAATGTTGTTCATTGGTGAGAAAATAATTGTCTTAGCGACTAAAAAATAGACTAAGAGATATATCTTGGTGAGACATGAAATAATCTATGGAACATCGCCCTGACTCAAAATGTCACAGTGATATACATAAGACCGAGAGGATAATTGTTGGTGAGACTTAAAGGTGGCGGGGAGACTACATGATGTTTTAATGAATGGTTTAATGAATGTTTCTAAAAGCTATCTCCCAAGATTTGAAAATGTCTCACCGACAATACTAATGATGTGACAGTGTGAGTTTCAAAAAAAGGACTTACTGCACTTGTCTTTTAGCTAACACATTTATGATGCAACATAGAACAATAAGGAGAATTCAATTGGAAACATTAGGGTGGAATTGATAGCAGAAGAATCAAAAAGGAAAACAAAGAACAAAGGAATTCTTTCAGTCCAAAGGTTTCAAGCAAAATACAGTAAGTTCTTGTTCCTTAGTTCCTCTAATTTTAACTTCTGTAACTTTTGAGGAATGGAGTCGCCCAGCTCAGGAAAATAAAAAAGTAGAAAACATGGTGAAAGTAGCTAGCCTAAAGGAAAGAAACAAAAGACTGAAATAGAACATGAGGGCACTGAACAAAGATTAAATAAAGCCCTCATTGACCAATTACCTAGCTCTGGACCTAAAGATGGACAATATGCACAACTTCAGGCAAAAATAGATAAATTGGATGATAAATATAAACTCATAGGAGATGTTTGGACTCTAAAAAGAGGGTATGAATTGTTTATGTTTCACTATTATTAGAGAAATCATTTTGAACCAGTATATAACCCATGGAAGCTTAATTCTGGAAAGCTGGTGTGCCCTAATGTATTTGTTAATGCAGAATTGGTAAAATTGTTAGTTGTTCATTATAACTCAAAACTCAAAGCTATATGTAACCCATCTAGGAAGCCACAAATACACTTATCAGAAGATGTAATAGGGGAAGTTTTCAATTTGGAAGGGGTTTGCAATGAAAAAATCATATGTGATGAATTAGAAATGGAGTTTAGGAGAATGGACACAATTTATAAGGGTTGGAGGTTGCCAATTCACAGGATTAGACAAGGTGTCAAACCAATTCCTCCACGAGATAGTGATGGATCTCCTTTTCATGTTGACCTATTTGAACCCTATATGAAGTATACTTATTTCTCAGTAGGCAAGCTATTGGGAATGGATGTCCCTGAGTATATGTCAATTGTGCCCATGATAATTTCAACTGATATCTAGTACCACACCTCTAGACCATTTGATTATGCCTCATACATTTTTAAGGGGATTGATTTTGGATTGATGGCAATAAAGGGCGGAGCCTCTATCTTTCATCTCAGGAATTATTCATTATTGATGGACATAGTTTATATTTTGGACAGGGGTTGGGACTGTGGCCTCAAGAGATGAGAATTTCTCAATTTGACAAAGAAGGCACAACATTACCTATTCTATTATGGATAGTTGTCTGGGACAGTAGATTTTCTAATTCTAGTTTTGTTCACTTTGAGGAGTATTTTGTGAAGACATTGTACAAATTGTACAATCATCCATGTGATTATTCTTTATCTAAAGAGATAAAGATGTTTCTTCAACCAAAAGATTTCCACGAGCCAATTAGTCATAACTGGTGGGATTGGTATTGCTTGGAGGGTGCTACAATGATTATGGTTTATGGATTTGAAGATGCCCCATTCATTTTGCTAAAAATAGTCCCGAACAAAATTGCATATTTGGAAATTGTCAGACAGATGGATTATTCCAATTTTATGAATTTTAGCTCCTTTGGAAAGTAGGCTTTCATGCCTAGTACATTATGCTTTGGTGATTTTACTGTGTTAGCCAAAGAATGATACAATTTGATCCTTGATAAACTATTGCAGTATAATATGAAAAGAGGACCACCCAGAAAGAATTTTGACCCAGAAGGGTACATCAATTCTACTAAAATAAGGATAAAATTTTGAGGGTATCAACATGTTCCCTATAAATTTGATGATATGATATGGAATTTGGAAGAGGAAGAAGCATAGATAGTGGTTGAAAGATATAATTAGAGGTTACAGGATATAGAGTTGTTGTCTTCTGGGGAGGAGGCATCTAAGGATAATGTACCACAAAACCAACCAAGTAAAATGTCCAGATTGAGAACTCAACATTACACTTGTCCTGCCAGAGAATTGAGTGTTGAAGTGGATGTAGAGGTAGATGCAAGGCATGTAGAATACATATCATTTGTATTAGATGATGAATTTTTAAACTCTCTAGAGTTTAAGGCATTCTTGTACAAACAAAAAGGGAAAGAAATAAGGGAAAAGGTTGACAATATCACATCAAGTAATGAAGATCAATTACTGAATGATTTAAAGATGTGTGTGGAAAAGCAGATGGCAGATATGACCCCTGAAAAGGGGAGAAAATGTTGGAAAATGATGGTGTTATGATTTTTCCTAGTTTGGATCTCAATTCTGCACTAGTTTTTGATAGTTTCTTGAAAGATAGTAATGCTACACATAAGCTCAACCCAAAAAAGGTGACAAAAGTATATGTAGGGTCAAAGTACAATCCAAATGAAGGGTCATTGATGATTTGGGCTTTATATCCACCTCACAGAAAGTCAGTTTTCATTGATACTGAGAAAGCATTTGGGCATGTTATGAATTTAAAGATTGGAGTAGCTGATCATGTGGCAACTGTAGAAATTAGAATCAATGTAGAAAAATTAAACAAAGCCCAAATTCATATGTTAATTAAGGAAAGGGAAATGTATAAAATGAATAATGAGAGGATGTTGAGAGAAGATGATCACTTAAAATATTTCTTAGGTGTCACAATGAAATCAACCAAGATGCTCACTCATGGTGAAATTTCATAGAAAAAAGATCATTGGGAAGGATCAAGTGCTTATTCTCAGGTGAAATATGATGCACGTGTAGCAATAATTAAGAAAAGATAGGCCATCCTAACAACTTGGTTAAATAAGCTATGGGGAAAACATTCACATAACTTTGTTGTATTGAAAGAACATGAGAGAATGGATGGAAGGATTCTAGAGAAGTTTCAAGAAATAAAGCAGAGGGATGTTTCTAATAATGTAGCAATTGAAGTTGCAAATCATTTTGTGAATAAGCAATGAGACTTCTCTAAAGAATTGTGAGGGGATGCGTAGGAATTGTTAAATGCCACCAGGAAAGGATTGACTACATTCTTTGATGATAAAGGAGAATTAAAAGAAATGACTAGATGGAAAAGTGAATGTGAGTCCATACTACAAGAAATTATGAAGATAGCTACCGCATAATACACAACATTGGATGAGGCATGCGAACAAAATGAGAAGGTGGTAAGAATGGAGATCTCAATTCGGAATGCAGTAGGAGATGCAAATACGCATGAACATTGTGATTACTTGGACCACTTTTCTAAGATTCATTTATGGCTTAATAGAGCTTGATTATCTTTTAATCTATTATTTTTTAACATATGACATTTTTGAAAAGACATGTCCTTTCAAGTATTTGATGTATAAATATCTATTTTGGTAGCGAAACAAAAAGAAAAAATATTAGATATAGGATAGAAAAAAGATACAGTAGATTAGAATTTCATACGATGAGACTATGATGCATGTTTGAAATTATGGAGATATCAATGAAAATCATTTGACATGGTGGTGTATTTCTGGTATCAGTTGTTTGTTGTGTTCATTGAAAATATTACCAAAGTTGTCTCCAAGGATGATGTTTTTTGGTTATTTAAATTGATATAACAAGTTTATATTCATTATATCAGTGCACATTTGTTGTATTTGTATGGTTGATTAATTGGTTCTTTCAAGAAAAGATTAAATCCTTTTGGTTGATTAGAGTAATTAGGGAAAGCTCATTTGGATCATTAAGAAGAACTTGGTAGTTATATTCTTGCATGTTTATACAAGTTATAAACTTAAATATATGTGGAATAATTAGAATACTTGCCAGGAAGAAGTTACTCATTTTAGATTTTTGATTTGACTCTGCATACCGAATAGGGCACTAGTCTCTGCATTTTCATCATTTACTTTCATTCATTTTTTGTTACATCTATTAAATTGAACACATTAGGTTTTAGTTTTATACTGCTATACAATCTATACCAAATCAAGTATTATTTGTCCACTCCCATCTACCATTGTGGGAAAAATACTTCAAAAGAGATAAGCACAAGTCAAGTCTGCCTCATTCATATAGGTACACCCGCCTAGGTCTAGCAACACCTGAAGAGAAGAAGGTCTAAACCATTGGGCCTTGTATGTTACCCTCAAACGTACCAAGAGACTGGCAACCTCTTGAGGCATTTTGCTTGCATTTTTGAGAGCTAACACTCGCTATGGTTCTAACTATGGCTTTCCTTTCCTTCTTGACCTTCAGGTAACACTCTTTTTTTATTACTAACTTTTTAGCCATTAATCTAAGATGCACAATCCTAGCAAAAGAATTCACAACATTAGTTAACATTAGACAAAAAGAATAATGATATCATAGGTTCTAGAGTTAAACCTGGTATATTTGATACCACACATAACGTAATAACCCTTTAACAAAGTAAAAAATTCCAATTTTACACTTTATGATAAAAAAAAATGTAACATGCCATTGCAACAAAAAAATTATTTTCTTTATTGATAATTTCCAATCCAAAATGCATAACATATTACAACATGAATACCTTTTCAATCATATAATACTTCAAAGTAAGAAATCATACAGTTTCATACATAGCTCAAAAATCTCTAGAACAAATAGTTGTAAGATAGCCCAATATCCTTCCTTTCAAATCTTGGTTCTTCTATCACCTACTATAGATGAGAAGAATCAGTTAGGAATTTTTTTACCAACCACAGACTTATAATGCAATCCCCCACACATCTATCATTTGAAAGATGTCCCTTCCCTTCGATGAAGAGATTGGTAGAGTAACTGATAACGTCAACCAACTGAACATAGTTTTGTGTTATACATAGCTAGAACTTGTAATCCCATAATCTCTATCTAGCATGCAATACTACATCACAGTGAATTGATAGTGGAGCCAAAGGTCATGACACTACTTTGGCCAAAGTGTTTCCTTTAGTATGTTCTAATAAGGGTCATATATCACATACACTAGTTAGGGCCAATTTTTCTTAAGGCTATCTTAACCTACGCATAGGTATTTCCTTCAATGGATATTTTATCATCCCAGATAACCTACAACCATATTAATCTACTATGAATAAACCTACTTAACTAGTATGTTCACAAGATAGGTATTTCCATTCAATGGATAGTCCTCCATTCCAAAGATAACCTAAATACTTGGATAACCCTACTTACAAGTAAGTAAACAAATCCCTCCCATAATGGTTTATCTAGATCCTAGGAGTAAGCACAAGCTTTCCTAGTTAAATCAATAACTTAGCTAAATGCACCATATGTGTTTTTTTTGTTCAATCATACCTAGTATATAATACCTATTATAACACCCATCTCCTACTATGGAGTATACAAAAGCACAAATGAAAACAACACAATAGCTTCAATCCCTTTCAAAAATAATCTACATTCACTAATGAGGATATTGGAAAGGAAATCTCAACCATGCATGCAAGACACATCAATCAAAGAAAAATAACAAAGAAGAAGAGATCCCCGTGCCTATTATTGATTATCCATCTAAAGACAACAAAGCGGCCTTCTCCAATAGAACTTAGCTTGACAAAAAACTTCTCGACAAATGCCACTTTAATCTCCACCTCTCAATTTGATATCTTACTCCTCTCAAAATATAATCTCTTCACAAACTATATGAACTCTCCTCCTATCTCTCTCTCAATGCTAAGAAAAGTATGGCTAGTTTTTAAAGAAAATAGGAATTGCAAAAGATGTATAATCTCTTGAAAGGAATGTGTCCCTCACAATGAAATGTTTTTGGTATTTATAGATCAACCAAGCAACCTCAAAACCTATAGTTTAGGCATGCAATTGGACAACAAGCGTCATTCAAAGCAACACATGAAACAAAGCATTAAGGTGGCAATCAAACAAACTTAGAGTCAACAAAAACTCCTATAGATTGACTTATTTCCATGACATCAATGCAAAGTCTAATTCAATCAACATATGCATAATTTGAATTAGCATAATGAGAAGACATCTATAGCAAATCAAACTCAAAGGTGGTGCCAACTTTGATCCTTCTCTTTGATATTTGGCACAACCAAACTCATTCTTCTTTCATTATATGACTAACATATTTTTTTCAACCCATCAGGTAAATGAATTGACATAACTAGTTTAATACATGGGAAAAATTCAAGAATGGTCTCATTAAATATGTTGACCAAGTCAAGCATTCTATAATCAGCAATATCAAATGCAATGCTACGCCATATATCTGTGCATTCTAAGATCACAATGATAATCAATTTCCACTAGTATTCAAATGATTTTAAATCAGCTTCCATAGACATGGTCAATATCCACCTTCATTCCATAGTCTATATCGACTATAAAACAACCTTATGAACCAGCTTTAATGAATAAGAGATAGTCGATCTAAATTGACATATATAATATATTTAATATATATATATATGTATGTATATATGTATATAAATGTATATACATGTATATATATGTATATATATAGGTATATTGATGTTGATGCATCTATATGAGTATGTCCATTAGCCAATGTACACATGTATCGATATACATATACATATTGATATATGTATATACTATACACATATATATGTGTTCACATCCAATTCACATAAATTTATTCACCATTTCCATTATATTGATTAGTGTTTACATGTGGTACATCTATATATATGCATATACATGTCATTAGATCCAATTGACACGCATGTGCATGTATATCTACACATACTTCCACATACATCCCATTTGTCAATATAATCATAATATAGTAATATAGCACAAGAAAGATCTCAAAAACTCAAACAACTAAACATCACCCAATGCATGCAAAAGTAAACAAGACTCTCAAATGCAGACATACCGGCCAAGGATGACTTACCTATTACCCTCAAATTGGCTGAACTCAATCTTTCTAATGTGTTGTGTATATATGCTCAAATAATTTACTTTTACTAGTTACCCGACCAAGATCTTCTCTCGAGTGATACATCCCCTCGACCTGGAGGAATGGAGCACATACCTACATCCACTAACACATGTCCATGATAGTCAGTTGTTCATAACAACATGCAGTATACATTAACATCTTCAAAGTTAAAATAATGATAATTCAATAACCTTTCATTCACATATATGTAGAATTTCACCATGAATAACATCAACATAGGAAACATTCAAATGAGACAATCATCAAATGAGATAACATTCATATTGATAACAAGGTACAAGCATAATTTATTCATCTCCAAAATTTCACATTATATCCATACTTACCCTATGTAACAATAGTAAATAGTAACTCTACTTTTTGGGTATAACAAATTAACACAACTTCTACAAGATTGATAATTTCAACTTTTTTCACTTCATATCCAAGCTCTAGAACCCAAAGAGTTTCATGTTTAACTACTTCCATAAAGAAATGGTCTCTACTCACCATGAATTTCATGTCAAATCTTATATTTCTCAACAACACTTGCAAAATTCCTATATCTTTTTTGCATCTTATCTTGATTTTTTTGGAAAATCCCCACAAAGGTAGCTTCTAGAACTAAAAAATTTGAAACCTTCTTAGGTGATCTCTTATTTGTACAATAATTAAAATAATACTATCCCATATAGCATTATTTTTTTTGGGAAACACTTTATGAAAGTAAAATAATATGCAGATAATTTGGGTATCATACTAGAAGTGTTACCTTGACTCTTTAGTCTTATGCAGATTCTCCATCTATTGTTGTCTTATAAGTTCACATAAATCTATATATCTTCACCTTCCTTCACCATCTAGTGAGTTGTGTGTATCGTGGTGGCCGAAATAGAGTTCTCTCTATTTGCATAGAGGATCTTGTAACCTATCACAATTAAAGGATACTTTACGTCTAGATCATCCATGTTATTTACTGTTAGGGCATGTTTGTCAAAATTTTCTCTAATGGGCTTCATCTCCACATCATTCTTCATGACTTTCAATGTCAAAACTGGTCTATTAGAGCATAAACCAGTTATAAATTTGATTGCTTCTTTGTTAATCAAGTACAATACATGTCCAACCACATAATTTTTTCATGAATTCCTTTAAGAATATAACCCACTTATCCTCATAACAAAAATTAATGAAATTGTTCTATACATATGATTTCTTCTCTATTAGACTCTCATACTCCAATTTTAGGTTGAATTCATCTCTAGTCAACTCGTTCTCCCAACATTCTGCCATCTTCAAATGATCATATTCTTCTATCTTTGTATGTATATAGATTTTCACATCTTCTATGTGTATTACACCATATGGAACCATAGAAAATGTGCATTTACGGTTTATATCTATAGATTTATAAGGATGCTTCTTGGTTTAGGTCTTCATCACTTGAGCACATCAATCACTTGAGGAGTAAACATTTTGAATCTTCATAGAACTAGGATATGTTAGAAACTAATAAATACCTTTGGAATTCACTGGTAGGGATTCAATATCACTTTAGATTTTCTCCAACACTTAGCTTATTTTCTCTCCACTTCAAATGATTTATCAAAAATGACATTAGTAAACTCAAAATGAAATATAAATGCTTTTCTAGTGACCTAATGTGCATTGATTGTAGCAGATAAAGTTAGGTCGAAAGGTTGGAAAACCCTCACTATGTTGTCATGGGCATCTTCAATCACTTTGAAAATCTCTAAAATAAGACATTTCACACTAGAGATAATGCTAATAGATCAACCATATTAATCTACATATGTACTAGTATGCTAAATATATCAACATCTTACTTTTGGTAGGGGGCTGGAAATTCTTCCACTAAAACTCCCCCTGAGTGAATGCTCTTTATCTAGTTTGTAGATGAACTATCTACACTGAATGCTTGTACAAACTCATTCTTCACCCAATTCTCTTCCTTTTTCTTCTAATTTTTTTTCATTTCCTTCATCTCCACAAAATCAATTTTCTTCACTAGATCAACCTTCTTCTGTGAAATAGAGGGTTTCACATTCTTTCTTCTACAAAACTTAGCTATGTGTCTCAAATTATTGCACTTGTGACATATGAGGCCTTTTTGCTAAACAAACTTACTATTTTCCATTTTAGATATGCATTGAAAAGATTTATGACCAAATCCATTACATGCATAAAAGTAACCATTGAAATACTGAAACATCATACCATCATTGCAACCATTCATCATCTGACTTTTGCATTCATTAGCTTTATGACCAAATATATTGCACATATAACATTGAATGGAAAAAGACTAAACATTCTGATTCATTTTGCTTCTACACTCTACTATTCTATGTCCAAATTTATTGCAAGAATAATATTAACAATTAAAGGGTGAATACCTTTGTTCAACCAGTTGTCTAACAGGAGTTCTCTTGAAATTATGCTTTTGGTTTTTAACCTATTTTGAATTTATCTTCTTGTCTCTAGTCTTCCTATGTCCACCATTCTTCTCTTCAACATTATTTGGAATTTGACTTTCTTTTGAACTTTGTCCTTTTTCAAACCCTGAACCTTCTTTTTCCTTAGAATCCTTCTGACTAGAAATCATTTGACCAAGCAAGGTGGAGCTCTTCTTGAATTTATTGTGAATATTTTCTTTATCCAAATCTGATCTATAAGTCACAATCTCTTGTTCAAGCTTTTAACATTCTACAAAATTTTCTTTCAATTTTGTACTCAAGGATTCTTCAACTCTTTTTCCTTTGACTTGCAGTTTTAGACTATTATTGTCTCATTTGATTGTTTGAGCTATTAATTTGTTTTCTTGAATCTTTCTTTAGATTTATTGAGTTTCTCCCTTAACTTCTTCATGCACTCATCTCCATCCTTAATATTTTCTTTCAGGTCTTTATTCTCACATTTTTCTTTATCTAGATCATCAAGGGTTGATTTAATATCTCCTTTCATATCAACTTCATAATCTTCTTCAATAAACCCTTTTGGGATAATCTCTTCTAGAGGAATATGATACTTCCTCGTAGCCATGTGTTCAACCTCCAAGATCTACCGTAGCTATTAAGCTAATTGAAGGAACCAAGATATGATACCAATTGTTGAACACCCAGAATATTGAGAGGGGGTTGTATTAGTATTCACTAAGTTCACCAAATTCATTAACTTAAACATCCATTCAAAGTTGTAGTATAGAAAAATGTACTCCCTTCTTGGAGATGATACAATTTTACACTTATTTAGGACCTATTTTAGTACCCTTGCACTCGATACCCTTTGAATCATCACTAATAGGACCCTAAGACCCTTTGTTTTGGATCCCAAGGCTTATTTTAGTTGAAATCCTAGCAAAATCAACAAATACAATTAATTTTCTAATACACCTACATTTTATCACCCTAAAAAGCTAGGGTTGGACTCATACAACACCTTGGGCACCTGAGTCTTGTGTGACCCCTTTTTAGGGTTTGAGTGGTAAATTAAAGTTTATATTTCAAAGTTTTGGGTAATTTTAGCTTTTGGGATCTAATAAATGGTAAATTAGATGAAGTGCATATATAAACAAGGTTTCAAATCATTATTTCACCTAGGAATTCATAACATAAGGTTGAGCACTCAAGTATACTTTTACAAGAGAATTCAAGAACAAGGAGAAAATAAAGTTGAAGTCTTGGAGCAACATTATAGTGTTTTTGCAGGTCTTCAAGATCACTTTCATTCAATATCTATTATTGTCAAATATTTATGGATTCTAGGTTGGAGAGATGCAAATAGCCATCAAACCAAGCCTCATGACTTGTTTCCTAGGTAATTTCATCCTATATTATCATTCTAATTTCTACCTAAGGGAAGGTACATACATCATTATGAATTATTAGGGTGGTTAGAGATCTCCTAAAGTGAGTCATCATCTACATGTTTCATTCATGCATCTTATTCTAGCATATTAGAATAGGACTTCATTACACTTTAGATCTCCTAGTCTTCGATGCACTCAAAATTAGGACTTGCACTCACATTTTCTTTCAAGATTTATTGTTTCTATCAAGGTTTAATTATCAAACTATGGGTTTGATTGAGGAAAGCCTCTCATAAGAAAATCAACATAATTTTCTATATTGCAAGTTTGTTGAAAAGTTCAGATCTAGAAACAAAGTTAGGAAGGAAGAGCTAATATAGAAGAACAGATTCAAATCTTGACTTTCTAAAAAAGAAAAATGAGACTGATATGTAACTTGTGGTATATGAGTCCTGGTATAGCACTTTTTCTAGATTTCAAAGGACTCAGACCTGTCACTATGAAATTCTAGATTCTACCAAAAACCCTAAACTAAGACTAAATCACCCCTACCAATGTAAGAGTCCAAATATGCACTAAAATTTAGTATTTCAAGAGTGTAGACCTTATTTTAGGCTCCTTCAGATTTCATGGTGTCCCTCTATCCTTTCTCCATTAGTTATTCTGATATACAGTTTCATATCTTTGGTTACATAGTTAAATTAGCACATTGCATTCATTCTCTTCTTTCCAAGCATTACTTGTTGGTGAACCCCCTTTTACCTTTAAACAAACCCCTAGGACACCCTATTATAAATCTCTTTTCCATAATGAAACTACAAGGAAATAGGTGGAGGAATTCTAATCCCCTAAGTTAGCTCTATCTCCCAAAAATTATAGCCCCTTATTTTCTAGGTTTCATTTTGGTGAACCTAGACTTTAGAACACCTTATTTCTAATTTGCATTACATCATAGTCCTATATCTAGCTTACGTTAACTTTGCATTAGGTCTTTCATTAGTTAATTTTCATATAGGGTTTCTAAATCTTGCATTGGTGAAAGTACATATAGGTTTTATCTTTGCATCTTGCATCATTAAATTTCACTTAAAATATGTAATTGTACATTTTCAATACATCATTCAAACCATAAATACTAACATTCACTTATAATTTTTTGAAATTAGTGCAAAAACCCTAACCTTGGACTCATACACCCCTCTATGCAATTTAGTCCCAATATAGGAGGTTTTACTTTATTTTTGGGATTTTGTGTTGACGTTTTATTAGCGGTTGAACCCTTGAAAAACCCTAATTGGGACTCATACAACCCTATAGGTGATTTAGTCTCATGTCAGACATGAAACTACATTCTACAACATTACAACCTCTATTTTTGTGCTTCTATTTATTGTTAGAATTTTTTTTCAGTTTACTGAGTTTCTATCTCATGCATTTCATTAGATCTAGCTTAATTTGGTTTCATTTCAATTGTGGATAAAGTTAGATTATTGGACTTTCATTTCTAGCATTAGTTCATAGTTTAATAAGATTAGATTACATTTGGCATTCAGTAAAAAATAAAACCGAAAATACCTATGAACCAATGAACCACTTGGACAAATCATAGTTATTTGAGTATGTCAAATCTCATTTTCCAAGTTAACCTAACCCTCAAGCCTATTAGTAGTGATGAATTTGGAATTTTAGATGATTCCATTCAAGATTTCATCTCACAAGGTTCATCTACTAGGGCTTGTTACAACAAACCAAAACAAAGAGAAGTTAATGTTATTCATCCTCAACTCATCCTGTACCCACCTTCAAGCAAAATTCAAAAAAACCCATTGTCACTCTTGAACCACCTAAGAATAATTTTTTGTAGCAATCAAGTTACAATACCATTTCTCATACATATACCATTAGAAACAATCCACAACCAAGATAAACACATTCAACATCCTTACCTTTTTCTAAACCCACTTTTCCTAGTGCTCCTTGCTTGGATTCGCATAGTGGGAAGGAGTGTGACCTTGTTGAACAACTTAAGAATACTCATGCAACGATATCCTTATGGGAACCAATTCAAAATTCACTTAATTATCATACCATGCTTCAAACAACCTTGCAAAAAGTTATGATTCCCTTGAATACAAATGCAAGTGATGTAGCAACTTCTATTCAAGGAATGAACACAGTTAATGTAGACATTACTTTTCAACAACATGAGCTACTTCCTTTGGAAATGTGAAAGAAAAATGATTCCTTCATGATAATAGCTAGATTCAATAGGATAGGAATAAAAAGAAGCCTTGTTGATAATCACTCATCTCTTAATGTGTGTAGTGTGAATCTTTTGGATAGACTTCACATGGATAAATCAAGAATTGAACCTGATTCCTTATTTATTCGAGGATGTGACAATGTAGGAAAGAAACTACTTGTTATGATTACTTTGCCTATTACAATTGGAAATGCTACCATATGAACTCCTATTCATGTTATGCATTATGATCTCTCATACAATCTCCTTTTAGGAATACCTTGGATTCATGAGATACATGTGGTGCCTTCAAATCTTCATCATATAATGAAGTATGTCCATAATAATAAAGTGTACCAAGTTGAAATATACCATGAGCATGATATTTTCTTACAAGTTGAAAAAGAAACGACAAGTCCTCTAAACACATTAATTCTAACCTAGAACATATAACCTATGAAAGAAGAGAAACATGATATGGAAAAAGTGACAAAGTTACTAGAAGATGATTGTAGTTCCTTATAATTCACACCTTCATTTATGGGAGAATACACAATCACAAAAAAAGAAACCAAAAACCAAAAGAAAACAATGGTAATGTCAACACAGAATTCAAAAGAAAAGTCTCAAGTATCACTCTCATCTACTCTAGAAGAAAACACAAGCTATAAAAACTTTGATGAGATAGACTATCAACAACCACCAAAATCGAAAGAAATAGAGAAAATTTATGGAAAAGTTTATGAGTTAATGAGATAACTTGGCTATAGTGGAAAATGATTGATGTGGATAGAAAGAGCAAGGAATATTTGTTCCTATAGAACCTAACACACAAGAAACAAAAAGTAGTTTGGGGCATTTCCCTTCTAAGATAACACAAGTGAAGAAAAGCCCTTTGTTAAACATAAACACTATCATGTGTAACCCTAAAAATACTCTCACCTTGAAGCATCCTGAATGGATTAATACAACTTGTGAAGAATCATTGGAATACTTTAAAGATGATGAAGCCTTGAAATTTTTTTTAGGAGTTTATGATAAACCATGTACTCCTCCTAGAAATAAATGGGTTACATGTGTTGTGATTAGCACTAAGCAAGAACATGGAGAAAAGGAAAGCAATGAGGACAACAAAGAATACAACCTTGAATTTCCAAAACAAAGTACACTTCCTTTGGCAGATACAATCAACATACCAATGGATATTAATAATGAGGAGAAAGTAATTAAGATATAAATTTTTCTTTGATGACAATGAACAAGAAGACCATGTAGCTTTATTTCATGACTTTTCTAAACTTTTTTCTTGGACTTATTTGGATATGTCAAGAATTGATGCTAAGATAGTGACACACAATGTAGTCCTTGCAAAAAATGCTAAACCAATTAAACAAAAGATACAAAAGATTAACCCTAAGATATCCTTACTAGTCAAGTGATGCAGAGCAGGGAGGAATTTGTCTTAAAATCACAATTTAATCGAATTCAAACAATCTTTCAATAACAAAACTCCAACATGGTCTTAAACTCACCAAATCACTCCTATTCCCTTATAGCAATCCACATAATGTTTTCTGACCACAACTTTCAAAAGAAACTAAAAATTCAAAATCCACTCATCAATTTAGATACCCATTATGCTCTACTTTAACATATCCAAAAGGTAGATATGGTTGTTTTAGAACAATATGCTCTAAAAAAAGCTACTATGTTGGACAATGGCTCAATTAGCCCTATTTTACAAAGAGAGTGCAAACCAAACACTCTTTCAATCACATAACTCTACTTTTTTATCTCAACTAGGTCACATGTAGTCAAAATCAACAACCTTTTCCCACTATGACATTTTCTAATTCACCATATCCCAAAACCCTTGTTTAGGCCTATTTAGGCTTGCATATGAGAGGGTTCATTAAATATATGTTCTCCATGCCTCATCTTACCTTACCAACACCTCAGACACATAATTTAGGGTCTTCCCATGCTTTAAAAAAACTCCCACACTTTAACAACACTTTTTATTCAAACTCCAATCCTTAGCCACCCTTTTTGACTTAAAGACTTGAAAAAAATCCCCTAGGACATCATTAAAATCCCATCAAACCCTACACCCTGCACCTAAAAGCTACATGAACAACTAACCCTACCTCAATGCACCCATTCAACCAAGTTACAAGCAAGTCTACTAATGGAATGGGTGATTAATGCATCTTATTCACTCATAAAACCCTTAAAAAGGGTTTTCAACTCATCCTCAATAAAATGTTAATAAAACTCTTCAATCTCAATGAAATCCAACCAAATCAAATCCAAAATGAAGATACTTTAGACGTCCATCAAATTCAATAACTTTTAGATCAATATCCCCTTGTACGGAGTCATACAATAATATGAAGCAACAAATTTAACTGGAAACACACAGAAAAAGAGAGATTCTTATTGCTTTATTTCACAAAATGAATAGGGTATGCGGAAGATCATGATGGGCCAAAAAGTGGCGATATGTAAGTGATATGATGGCCCATGTGGCTAAAGATTTTTTTTTCACAAAATTGATGAAATGAAAAGGGTTTTTAAAGGAGATTCTCAAATTTCAGCCAATATAAATTATGCTTTACTTTGAATTTAATAAATAATTATTATTCATTTTCTATTTGAATTATGACTAAAGTCCTGATTGATAGGTTGATTGAAAAACATTCTATAGCTTTCAAATGGTATCAATTTTTGAATCTGAAACATGCATCACATTCTATACTTTGTATACTATAGATTAAAAAATATATTGAATTTCATGAAGTTTTGACCAAGTTAAGGTGGTCGGACATACAAGTTTTTTATATTTTTTTTAAAATTTTAATAAAAAATTCACAATTAATTATTTACTTGGAAAAAAATACAAAATAATATGCATGTCACATTGGGACATGAGTCCTCTACCTATATCTAAAATCTTTTTAAAAAAATATTATCATTTTATTTGTGGTTAGGGTGGTCAGACAAACACCTACTTATTTTTTCCCTGAAATTTAAGTAATACTACATTGAAATTTCAAATTTTCAACAAATAGATTTATTTTTTTAAATAAACCTAGTAGTTTAGAAACTACATTCAATTTTCTATAGATTCTATTTTTACATATTTTGAAATAATATAGATAACTTATTCAAATTTTACGTCAAGTTGCCTAATTGTAATTTTTCTAAATTTTTTGCCATTTAAGGGCCTATTTTTTCCATGATGATCCTACACATACCCAACACTAGAAGACTGCCTCAAATTTTGTGAGGCCTATATTACCCTTACCAATTAAAACCAAACCAACCCAACTAACTCTAACCAACATTTGAACTTCTTGACCGTTGGACTTCCACTTTTTGCATTTTTTGCATTCTTGCAATTTTGCATTGACAACTTTTGTAAGATTTTACAACATTTACAAAATGGATCCCAAATGACTCAAATTACATTTCAAATGGTCTATAATGATCTTATTATATTACATTAGACTCAACATACCAAAAACCTAACCTAGGACCATATTTAGACAAGTTGACATGGTTCCCTTGCACCATACACCTGAACTGAAAAAGAACTAAATTCCATTGAGGACCATGCTGCAACACAAAATAATCTGCTTGATAGGCCATTTGAGCTTCTTTCTTATTGGAAAGCACCAACCACTTGCTTGTTGTTCTCTCTCGAGAAGTTGCATGTCCATTTGGAAGTCAAGATCCATTCTTTCTATATCTTTTTTCATTTATTCCAAGGCTTGTTTTAATTCTCCTATATCTTTTTCAGCATCCATTTTCTTGACCTTTTCATTCTTCTTCTTAATCTCTTTTTCCTCTATTTTTATCACTTGTTTCTTTTTTTGTAAACCCTCACTCTGCCAGTATCCAGGAACTATTCTCTTCCACACATCCATTCTTTACACACACAAATATCCTCTACCCAATAGGATTCTAGAAGATGCACTCTCCTAGACCTCTTCTACCCACTTCCTCTCCATGGATGAAATTTGCACACCTTCTACCCAACTTCATTACTATTGGAGGATACAACAAACCTTCTCTCACAACTTCCTCTAAGGGTCTTCTAGCTTTGATACCACTTGTTGCATAGTAGTGACGAGTTTTTCCAACAATCACAATTTAATTAAATTCAAACAATCTTTCAATCCAAAAAATATAGCATGGTGTTCAACTCATCAATTCACTCCTATTCCATTGTAGCATTCCACATAGTGTTTTCTGACCAAAAATTTCAAAACCAACTGAAAAAACATAAGCCACTCATCATTTTAGATACCCATTATGCTCTACTTTAATATATACAAAACATAGATAGGGTTGTTTCAGAACAATACCCTCTAAAAATTGTTGCTATGCTAGACAATGGCTCAATTAGCCCTGTTTTACAAAGCAAGTACAAACCAAACACTCTTTCAATCATATATATCTACTTTGTGATCTCAACAAGGTCACAAATAGTTAGAATCAACAATATTTTCCCACTGTGACAATTTCTAATTCACCAATTCCCAAAACCTTTGTTTAGGCCTATTAAGGCTTGCATATGAGAGATTTTATTGAATATATGTTCTTGATGCCTCATATTACCTTACCAACACCTCATACACATCATTTAAATTCTACCCATGCTTTGTAAACAACCTGCCACACTTTAACAATACTTTTTCTTCATACTCCAATCCTTAGCCACCTTTTCTGGCTTAAAAGCTTAAATAAAATCCCCTATGGCATCACCCAAATACCATCAAACACTACTCCCTACTCTTGAAAACTACATGAAAACCTAACCCTACCTAAATTCACCCATTCCACAAAGTTACAAGAAATTCTACTAGTGGAATGGGTGATTAATGCATCTTATTCACTCTAATACCCTCATAAAGGGTTTTCAACCCGTCCTCAGTAAAATGTTAATAAAACTCTTCTATCTCAACGAAATTCAACCAAATCAAATCTAAAATGAAGATACCCCAAATCTCCATCAAATTCAACTTTTAGATCAATATCCCCCTATATGGAGTCATACAATAACTTGGAGCAACAAATTTATCTGTAAACGCATAGAATAAGAGTGTTTCTTATTGATTTATTTCACAAAATGAACACCAAAAAACTTCCTCAAATTTTTTGAGGCCTATTTAACCCTTACACATCAAAACCAAACATACCCAATTGACTCTAACTAAAATTTGAACTTCTTGATTGTTGGACTTCCACTTTCTGCATTCTTTGCATTCTTACAATTTTGCACTATGTCAACTTTTGCAAGATTTTACAACATTTACAAAATGGATCCCAAATTGACTCAAATTACATTTTAAATGGTCTTTAATGACATTATTAGATGACATTAGACTCAACACACCAAATACTTAACCTAGGACCATATTTACACAAGTTGATATGGTGACCATATTAATAATGAGAATGTAATTAAGATAGGAAAGTGCCTTGATCACGATGAACAAGAAGACCATGTAGCTTTATTTCATGACTTTCCTAAAAATTTTGCTTGGAATTATTTGGATATGTCATGAATTGATGCTAAAATAATGACACACAACGTAATCCTTGAAAAAAATGCTAAACCAGTAAAAAAAAAGATACAAAAGATGAATCATATGATAGCCTTACTACTCAAGGATGAGATTGAGAAACTTGTCAAAGCTAATTTTATATTCAACCTATATATTATTCTCCTTGGATCTCGAACATTGTTGCAGTCACAAAACCTGATAATCATATTAGGATGTGTATGAACTTTCATGATTTAAATAAAGAATCTTTATAATTTAATTTTCCCCTTCCAAATATTGACATGATAGTGGACTCTACTGTAGGACATGATTTTTTGTCATTCATGGATTTATTTTTGGATATAATCAAATCTTTATCAACCCTCAAGATCAATACAAGATTACATTTTCTACATCTTGGGGAAAAAAATTTGGGTAGTCATGCCTTTTGGATTGAACAACGTAGGTGCAACATATCAATGAGCTATGACATTGATATTTCATGATTATATACATAATACTTTGGAAGATTATGTTGATGATATTCTCACCAAATCCATAACTCAACAAGACATTGTAAAATATAACATAAGATTGAACCCAGAAAAGTGTGTCTTTGGTGTAGATAGTGGAAATTTTTTAGGTTTTATAGTATCTCACAGAGGCATAGAGGTGGACATGAATAAAATTGATGTAAGAGTTAACATGCCAAATCCTAAAAAACACTTGCAATTGTGCACTTTAAAAGGAAGAATTTAGGATATCTGTCATTTTTTAGCTTCCCTAGTGGATCAAACATTACCCTTCACCCATCCTCTTCAGAAAGAAGTTTTGTTTAATTGGAATGAGGATTGTAAACAAGCTTTTGAGAGTTTGAAATATCATCTTGCTACTCCACCTATTTTACAACCTGCTATGCAAGACAAACCATTCATCCTTTATGTAGTAGCATCGACCCATGCTCTCACAACATTGTTAGCTCAATCAGACGAAAATGGTAAAGAACATCCTATTTATTACATCAACTAAACTCTAATTGATTATGAGACATGATATACGAAAATAGAAAAAACAATGTTTGACTCTTGTATTTGCTATTAGGAAATTGAGATATTACTTATTCAATGATGAAATACATAAGATGACAAAATTTTATCCTTTAAAACACCTTTTTTCTAAAACAAATTTCTTAGGGTGTTTAGCTAAGTGGCTTATGTTGTTAATTGAGTTTGACCTTAAGATTCATATACCATTGATAACATCCCATGAAAATAAAATTTGCACATGGATGCAATGGAAAGTGTGGCTTCCCTTATATCTCCCCAAGATCCTTCAAAATATTTCACATTTATTGTGCATACAATTATGAAACCATTAATCAAATATATGGTCAAAGAACTATTATCAACCATCATGGAAAGCTCTAGTGAATGGTATACATGGATATTTAATTATTTAAAAGAAGTTACCTGTCCTTAGCTGACAACTAAGAATACTCGAGTCCTCCTTCGAAAACTCGCATCTAGATATATAATTCTTTCTAGCATATTGTATTGAAGGTAATTTGATGATCTATTACATAGATGCCTTAAACAATCCAAACTCCCCATAGCACTTGGGGAAGCTCATGCAGGTGCTTGTGGAGGCCATTTTGGAGGAAGATCATTAGTTCAAATGTTAATCTGCATAGGATATTATTGGACATATGGATCAATATTTTTTTAATACATTAAGAAATGTCACAAGTGTTGAGAACATAGAAATTTGGTTCTTGCTCATGCTTCTAAGCTTCTTGCCCAAGTAAACTATCAATTTTTGGCTCTTAGGACTTCTCTAACTCTTCTAGGGTTTTTCACCTAAAAGGAGAGAGTTAGGCCAAAAATGCTATATGGTTCATTTAAATTATCTTTTCTATCATGTTTTCTTATCTAAATGAAGTAATCTAAATGCAATTGAATGATCTAAATGAATGTATATGAATGATAAACTAAGATCTATGCTATGTTTGAAAACATACTGTGATATGAAAACAATGAACTAAATGATGAAATAATGTAGAACAAAAAGAAATAAGATGAAATTGAGTGCACTTGGGTAATGTTTGATGAATCTAGAATGTTGTGAATGTTGACTGGAATTGCCAAAATTTCAAAGTGGGACTCATTTTCCTAGGGTGGCAAATTAGTCCTCCTAGTGAAAAAGTGTCGGAAGCTAGGTTTTGGCTATCGAGATTTGGACTCTGACAAAATTTAGATTTTTAGTCCTAAGTTGGGACTCATTCACCACTGGTGGTGAATAAGTCCTCTCCCAATTTTTTTTTAAAATCAGGAGACAACTCTACAACATCAAATCTGGAAATATCTACTTGTCGGGTTGTCAAAGTCAATTCTACAGGAAACAGGCAAAAAGGCCTTCACCAAGCTTGAAATATAAATGAGTTGACTTGAATCACCTAGTTGACTTGTTCTCCACTTTTCAACACCTAAAATATTGTTAAATCTACACACAAAAGTTTGCAAACACACATGCAAGAGGGTAAAAATGGTTGGGGGTTGGCAAATAGAGGTTTTCCTTGGTCAAACCCCACTTTTGGTAATCAAACCCTTAATAAAATAATGAAATTCAAGAGAATAATAAAGTAACAACATGCAATGATATCAACTTACCAAACCCTTGATGATGCAAATCTGAAGTAATGTCAATGGATGCTCCAAAATGATTAAATAATGCTTGATGAAATGTTGTAAGATGCTTGAATGCTTGAAGAATTTTGTGGGAGATTGTAAGAGATTGTAGGGGGTTTAAAATGAGGTGAAAATATCTTAGTTATACAATATTGTGCCTTAGTAACCATTCATACCTCATCACAAGTCTACATTAAGTGTTTTTGAATAAAAACCCAAAAGGAAATTTAAAATATTTTGAATTTGGAGCCAAAGGGGGACTCGTTCGCCACCCATGGTGAATGGGTCCCACCTAGGACTTGAAAATAGGTGTCAGGAATTAAGTTGCATTTAATGTTGTTTATCAAGCTTACATTCAAAAATACACTTAATTAAAGCATATGAGGGCATGAAGGGATCAAATAAGTCATAAGAAAGGGATAAATAGTGAAGTTGTGCCTAGAAAAGTGTGAAATCTTGTTGCAAGACTTTACAATACTTCAAAATAGGACTTGATGATGTGTAAAAATATGATTTTTAGGTGAAATATATTAAATAGAGTCTAGAAGAATGTAGAAATGTCTCACAACACCTTCACAAGACATCATTATCTAAATTTTAGTACCTAAATATGCATGTTCAAGCCATGTTACATCATAAAATCATAGAAAAATAGATCAAACACCATGAAACAAGACCTAAAAGGCCATGAAAATGATAAGGGGCCACTTTTATATTGCACATTTAGCCCCCACTTTAGTGAGAGGATGAACCTACTTCAAACTCACACTAAAGTAGCCATGAACATCAAGAGGAGGGTTAAAATGCACTTACATTAGCAAGATGGAACAACAACAATCAAGAGAGATGATCAAGCCCTGGAGATGAAGATCCCATGGCAAACTAAGCATAAGAACAAAGGAACACAAAAGTGTTGAGAATCAAGTGAAGCTTCGATCATCAATCCAACTAGTTGTTGATTAGATCTAGGCTAAAAGAGAATGTGTATTCACTCTTGGGTGATAGAACACATGATAGTATACCGGGTGAGAAGGCCTAAATGTACTCACTTTGGGGCCACAAAACTTATGATTGTTTGCAGGGTGAGAAATCCCAAAAAGGTAAGATACATATGCTAGTTGGTATGTACTCATAAACACAAAGGTGGATTTGGGGAAAATTCATGCGACTAGGTGGGCTTCCTACTCAACCATATTAAAGTTATTCTTTGTGATAACTTTAATAAGGCACCAAAAAGAAAAAGGAATGAACAAAAGGCAAAGGGGTACCACAGTCATGCAAGTTGTGTTATGCAAGGTGGCAAGAATGCAAAGTGTAAAAAAATGAAAAAATGTAAAATGTAAAAATGTAATGCAAAAGATGTTCAAAGGAATCTTGTAAAGTTTATGTAAGGTCAATCACTTAGGGAACATTGTGCATAATGTCTCCAAGAGAGGACCAATCAAAGAATAGTATATTCCCAACTTGGGGGATGCAGTGTGTCACATCAAGCCACCAATAGGAATGTAATATACTAAGATAGATCACACTTATGAAGGACATCACACCCAATGTCATCCAAAAAGTAAAAAATCCATCATATAAACAACAAGGCTACAGTAAGAACCAAGAATGCAAATAAATTATGGTAATGTATGCCCACCACTTTAAAGGAATTGTTACACACTGTTCTGTGAGTAATTACTTTCAAGTTGAAAAGGTAAGGGAATGAAAAAGAAAACAAGGCATGAGAGCCAACTTGGAAATCCGTATGCCAAGTCATATGTTTCAAAGTTAAGATGTGTCATGTCAAGGAAAATGAAAAACAAAGAAAGGGAGTTTCCCCCCATAAAAGAAAGCACACCAAACACATAAGGGATCTATGGATTTGGGGTCAGTATGTTCATTAATGTGATGTTTTTATGAAAGAGCTCAAAATTGTCATCATTCTCCAAAGCACATAGAACTGGAAGAATGACACAAATAGAGTGAAGATAAAAGGAAAACAAATATTTGTTTTGGGTCAACATGGAAGAGACATTGTGGTCTCAATGCCTTGCATTTTCCCCAAAAGGAAAACACAAGTGAAGAAAAAGAAAAAGGAAAAGGGACCTTTTGGGTCAACATGGAAGAGACATAGGGCATCTCTACACTTTGCGTCATTCCCAAAATGAAAACAAAAAACAAAAAGAGAAAAATATAAGGACCTTTTGGGTCAACATGGAAGAGACATAGGCCATCTTTACGCTTTGCATCGTCCCCAAAAGGAGAACACAAAAAAAAATTAGAACAAGAAAAGATGCACAACAAATAGAAGAATAGAGATATAATAGAGGTGAATCATAGATTTTTGGACCCAGTGGACTCTCTAACTCTTATAGGATTTTTCACCTAGAAGGAGAGAGATTAGATCCAAAAATGTTAAGGGTTCACTCAAATTATGTTATGCAAGATGCTGTCTATATGCTAAATGAAATAATATAAATGCAATTGAATGATTTAAATGACTAAATATGAATGTAATATTAAGATTTATGCTATGCTTGAAAACACAAATGTTGTGATATGCAAACAATGAAGTAAATGACAAAATAATGTAGAACAAAAGAAAATATGATAAAATAGAGTGTACCTAGAAAAAATCTAATGAATCTTAAATTTTGTGAATGCTAAATGATGTTACTAAATTTTCACAGTGGAACTCATTCATCCAAGGTGGTGAATTAGTCCTCTTGGTGAAAAAGTGTCGAGAATAGGTTTCTGATAGTTAGGATCCAAAATATGACAAAAATAAAATTTTCAGTCCTTAGGTGGGTCTCATTCACCACTGGTGGTGAATCAATCCTCTCCCAAATTTCTAGAAAATAAGGACACAACTTTGCAACACCAGATCTAGAAATATCTACTTGTTGGGTTGTCAAAGTCAATTATGTAGGAAACGGACAAAAAACCTTCACCAAGCTTGAAATAAGAATAAGTTGACTTGAAGCACCTAGTTGACTTGTTCTCCACTTTTCAACACTTAAATACTTGTTAAATTTGCATACAAAAGTCTGTAAACACACATGCAAAGGGAGAAATGGTTGAGGGTTACCAAATAGGGGTTTGCCTTGGTCAAACCCCACTTTTGGTATTTGAACCCTTAATAAAATAATGAAATGCAATAGAATAATAAATCAACAAAATACAATGCTATTAACTTACCAAACCCTTGATGATGTAATTCTGAATTAATGTTAATGGATGCTTCAAAGTGCTTGAATATTGCTTGATGAAATGATATAAGATGCTCAAATGCTTGAAAGAGCACTTGAATGAATGCTTCAGTGAATGCTTGAATGAATGGGGGTTAGAATGGATGTAAAGAAACTTATTAATGCCATCTTGTGCCTTAGTAACCGTTCATACCTCATCATAGGCTGACATCAAGTGAATTTGAATAAAACCCGAAAGGAAATTTGAAATATTTTAAATTTTGGAGCTAATGGGGACTCATTCGCCACCCATGGCGAATGGGTCCCACCTAGGGCTTGAAACTAGGTGTCAAGAATTGAGTTGCATTTAATTTTATTTTTCGGGATTATATTCAAACATACACTTAAATAAAGCATATGAGGGCATAAAGGGGTCAAATAAGTCATAAGAAAGGGATAGATAAGGGGAATATTCCTAGAAAAGTGTGAACCTTTATTACAAGACTTTACAACAATTCAAAATAGGACTTGTCGATATGTAAAGGATAATTTTTAGGTGAATTATATTGAATAGAGTCTAGAAGAATGTGGAAATGTTTGTAATGCCCTGTCTCATAACCTAAAGAATGTTGCATTGACTATGATAGTGTAATAATTTTTTTAAAGAAAGTGTAAACATTAACTTCACTAATGCAATCATTCCATAAGATACAAACAACACACTACATGTAAATCCCATAGATGACAATAGTAATTAACATAGCATGTGTTTATTTCTCATAAAATTAAGAGCATACATTCATTAACAAATAAATTACATCATTAAAGATATAAAGAACAAATATGATTCTTTCTTACATTGCATTTATAATAACATTTACAATACTCATTTCCAAATGAGGTAGGTCATACAAAAGTACAATTACATGTTACAAAAATTCTCCCCGATTACATTTGAGGAGTGATACATAAATAAGTTTTTCACTGACACATATGATAAATATGAGAAAGTACATCTCCACATACGAGCTCCCCATCCAAGAAGTACTTGTCACCACAAACATGAAATGGGGACTCAACAATGTAAGGTGCACATTCCACCCAACCAAGTGGTACCCATAGGCCCACCCCCCATGCTAGGAGATAGTAAAAAGGTTCCCTAGACATAACCTACATACCCTAGACACAGACAAAACCATAGAAAAATCTATACAAGTACAAACTTAACTTAATGGTTAAATTGCTTCCAAAACTAAAAGATCAAATGCACAAGTTCACAAAGATACTGCTACTATGGGTGGAGTGTCATCACAAAGTTGCATAGGTTACCCAGGAGAATCTTCCTAGGTTTTGGCCCCCATCTTGGGTTACCTTGGTAACCTCTTGCGAAACTTGGACCCACATGCAATCTATTGTAGAATCGAATATTTTTCATATTGACCAGATATCGATTTTGCCATTCCAGGCCTTCTTGACTCATCCTTAAGTCTGTACAAGCCCTTGAGTCCATGAGTGAGGCATAATTAAGTTAGTGAAATATTTTAGACTACCTAAGATGTTGATTTATTTTTCATTGATTAACTAACTCTACATGAGTTACCCTGGCACCAATTTGTGTGTTGGCCCTCATAAAAAGCCACTCCCCTAATAATAACACAAGGATAACTAATTCCACTAACTAAGGATAGACAAGGTGCACATAAAACAATCATCAAATAAACAACAATATAACAATAGACATCACTACATGTTCATAAAACCAGGTGTCTTATCTGAATAAAACCATGTGCACTACCCTAGTTTATTCAAAATATGAAACCATCATAAAAACAATTCCCTTTCAAGAAATTACATCTGGAAGACTTATATTCACAATTAACCCCAATTTGTCCCAACAATCAGGATCAAAAGAATACTCAACTTTAAATACAATTCATATAATTATTTAACTAACACCAGGATTTCCTAAATCCAATTGCCATCATACGACAATAATGATAATCCTTGGATCAAAATAAACTATCTTAATACAATTTCATTTACAAACTATAATGCATTAACATCTATTTGTTTATCACAATTTCCAAATAATAATTAAATAATTTTCATCTTTCACTACAAAACATCTTATTTTAAAAACTATTCATTTCATTCTTCCATTTAAATAATTTGCATTTAGAATGTATTTATATACAATTTTCAAAATGTATTAAATTAAATATATAAAATTTTCCAACTTATATATATATATATAATAAAATTCACATAAAGAAAAAATTGTATTAATTAAAATTTAAAATATTATTCATAAAGCAAAAACCATATCAATGGTTTGATGGTTGTATGCACAACTGGTCCTTAAGGGTCATGGCTGTGTTGG
>VDFB02047681.1:0-56381 GCA_007258455.2 Sequoia sempervirens | reverse complement strand
CAAGATTGGGGACATGACAATCCTCCCCTAACAAATGTTGCTTGTCCTCAAGCAACCTCAAATTTGCATGCTCAAAGATCTCCACACCTTCCCACATTGCATCTTTGATAGGTAGATTCTTCCATTTCACCAAGTATTCTGAGATTACCTTATTCCTCAGCCTTTTCTCCCTAACATCCAGGATTGTTTTGGGTTCAAGTATCAATTTACCTTCATCATCAAAAGGGGGCTGCACCATTGAAGGTGTGACCTGCTGTCCAATGGCACTTTTGAAGCATGACACATGAAAGATATTGTGAATTTTGTTGTCCTTGGTAGCTCCAACTCATATGCAACCTCTCCAATCTTCCTTAGGATCTAGTAGGGCCCATAAAACCTTGGTTTCAATTTCTCTGCACCATTCCCCTTGATGGTAGATTGCCTATAGGGCTGCAACCTCGAGTAAACTATATCATCAACCTCAAAAACTCTCTGTTCTGTGCCAATCTGCATACATCTTTTGCTGATTTTGGGCACGCTATAAGTTCTCCTTGAGAGCATTCAGAATATCCAAACTTTGTTGCACAACATCCCTTGCTCTGTGGACTCTCCTATCGGTAAGGATCAAGTCCATTAATGAAGTAGCATTGTAACCGTAGAGAGCCTTGAAAGGTGGCATACCTATAGACATGTGATGTGTGGTGTTGTAACAAAACACTCCCAAATGTAACCACTTAATCCAAGCTTTTTGCTGCCTTGTAACATAGTTCCTTAGATAGCCTTAAATCCATTTATTCACAATTTTAGTTTGTCCATCTATTTGTGGATGGTAGCTAGTGCTCGGAGTCAATTCCATGTGAGTCAAACGAAAGAGCTCTTGCCAAAACAAGCTGATAAATCTGTTGTCCTTGTCACTCACAATGTTCTTGGGCAGTCCGTGATGTCTAAATATCTCTCTAAAAAACAAATCAACAACATGAGAAGCATTATACTCTGAAGGAATGGCATGGAAATGAATGTATTTTGTAAGCCTATCAACCACTACATAAATACAATCCTTACCTTGCACCTTAGGCAGCCCAGTAATGAAATCTATGGAGATGCTCATCCATTTTTTATTTGGGATGGGTAAGGGCTGCAAAAAAACAGTTGGAAAGACATGCTCGGTCTTGTTTTGTTGGCACACCAAACACTTCCTAACATGCTGCAACGCATCATTCTTTAGTCCCTTCCATGAAAATGCTCTCTAACTTGCTTGTATGTCTTGTAGAAACCTGAATGACCAACAAATGGTGTGTCATGACAAGCTTTCAAAATCCTCTCCTTCACCTTAGATTTTGGTACAAGATACACACAATCTTTGTAAAGGATGAGGTCTTCAACCACCTTGTATCTATCATCATGCAACCTTCCATCTAAAGTGTCAATAGCAAATGAATCTTTGGCATATTCAGCTATTATGGCAGCCTTCCAGTCAGCAAATATAAGTGCATCAGCCACCACACTATTTTTTTCTTTCACATGCTAAATATCAAAATCAGACTTGAAGTTTACTTACCCATTTTTGCTGCCTATTATTCAAGTCACGCTGATTAAGGAAGAATTTGAGGCTGTTATGATCCGTTTTGACCACAAACTTCCCACACACCAAGTATTGTCTGAATTTGGCAAGTGTGTGCATGATAGCTAGCATCTCCTTGTCATAAATAAAGAAACCCCTCTCTGAATCCTTGAGCTTCCTACTAGTACTCTCATATGCAATAGGATGTCTATTTTGCATCAAAACCACTCCAATACCCTCTCCTGAAGCATCACACTCGAGTACAAAAGGAAGAGAAAAATCCGGAATAGCCAAAACAAAACACGAACTCATTACCTCCTTAAGCTTATCAAAATCTTGTTACGTTGCAGGGCTCCAAGAGAATGCCCCCTTCTACGTCAAATTGGTTGATGGAGTTGCAAGTTGTGAAAACCCTTTCACAAACCTCCTATAGTAGTTGCATAAGCCCACAAATCCTCTCAATTGTGACAAATTCCTTGGTCTAGGTCAATCCTGGATTGCCTTGATCTTCTCTTCATCAACACTAACCCCTTGAGCACTAATCTTATGCTCCGAATACAAATTTTCAATCAAATCAAACTCACATTTTGATACCTTGGCGTAGAATGAATGTTGTTCAAGTATGCCAAGCACCTCATCTATGTGCTTCAAGTGATCCTCCCATGTCCTACTATAGATCAAGATGTCATCAAATAAAACCAAAACAAATTTCCTCAATTGTAGAATGAATACCTGGTTCATACATGACTAGAATGTAGCAAGGGCATTGGCCAATCCAAATGGCATGACCAAAAACTCATAATGCCCATAGTGACACCTGAAAGTCATTTTATGCACATCCTCCTCTCTCACTCTTATTTGATGGTACCCCGAATGCAAGTCAATCTTAGAGAAGTATACTACACCATGAAGCTCATCTATCAACTCATAGATCTTGGGAATGGGATAGTGTTTTTTGATCATCTTCTTATTGAGTGCTCTATAGTCAATGCATGTCCTCAATGTCCCATCCTTCTTCCTGACCAACGCCACGAATGAAGCGAAAGGGCTAGAACTCGAACGGATGTGCCCCATGTCCAACAACTCCTTGATTGTCTTCTCAATCTCTTCCTTATACATCCTAGGATGTCGATAAGGCATAGTCATGACGGGTTTCGCTCCCTCCTCAAGCTCAATCACATGCTAAAACCCTTTGTCTAGTGGTAGTCTAGGAGGAATTTCACTAAACACCTTACATTGCTTGTCTAGGATGGATTGGATGTCAATGGGGTAGGACCTCCCCTCCTTCGTTGAACCAGTATCTGTGATCAAACACTCGGCTGCCCAAACCACTTCATCCCTACGAAAGGATCTCTCCATCCTCTTGGTTGAAACTACCATGGGGCCTCCCTTGGATAAGTCTCGCAGGACAACCTCCTTCCCATTAGATTTGAACATCAACAACATGGTTTGATAGTTTTGTGTGTGTTCTCCAAGCGAGTGCAACCATTGCACACCCAAAACCACATCTATCTCACCAATGTCAATTATGTAGAAATCATCTCGCATATTATGTCCTCCTAGGACCAACTTCAACTATTGAATCCAGTAGGTGCATGGAATGGTATATCCATTTGCAACTATTACATTAAATCCCTCAAAGTCTTTGGTCCTTAGACCCATCTTGGCCACTAGCCCTTCATCAATGAAATTATGGGTGGCTCCACTATCTATTAAAACTGTCACTCTTTGCTCTTGTAGGACCCCTCTTATATAGAAAGAGTGATATCTTGGCGCTCCTAAAAGTGTTGCAAGAGTGCCCCCTAAATGCTCTCCCTCTATCATCTCCCAGTGCTCATCCTCATTTGTAACACCCTTGGACTCACCTTCTCCATCCTCCGCATCATCATCAGAAACTGCCTCAATATAGTGGGTTCGTCCTTTCCCCAAACACCTATGACCTGGTACCCAAGGCTCTCTACAAGTAAAACATAACTTTTTTCCTTTAGAGCTCATTCTTAGACTTGTCCATCTTGCTAGGCTTTGGAGGTGAGATCTTCGATTGAGGAGCAGTCTTGTGAAATGGCTTCCTCTGCTGCCCTGTTGGTGCACTCTTGGAAATAGGTTTATTCTTCACAACAGAGTCCTCTAGACTTAAGGCCCTTCGAATGGCATCTTCCAAGGACATTGGCTCAAAAGCCCTCGCCAACCCCCGAAATGACCCTGATAACCCCTTGATGAATAAGAACATAAATCTCCTATTCGTAACATCTGGAACCATAACAGCAAGTCTTTGAAATTCTATGACATAATCTTCCACTGACCCATGTTGCCTCAACCATGCCAACTCCTTGAAATACACCTCCGGATCTCTTCTATCAAATCTTTCTATGAGCTTTTGTGTGAAATCCGCATATGTAGCAACAAGATTAAATCCTTGTGTCACGATGCCATGATGCCACCATTCATGAGCCACACCCTCCAAATGTAGAATAGCAAACTTGATTGCTTCATCTTTAGTCATAGGGCTGAGTGAAAAGCATATACCTAATTTTTGAACCCAAGCTCATACGGTAACATTTTCAGAACCATCAAACGTAGGCAGTGACAATTTACTTACTTTGTGCCGGAGGTCTCTATTAAATCACAACATAGGTGGCCTCCTGTCATTCCTCGGTCCATTCTTTGGTCTAGCATTACTGTACTGTTCAAGGGAAATCTCCCTTCTAGTGATGGGATCTAGCCTCATATACTCCTCAATCACCTCGGTGAAATCATTTGTAGCTTGATTCTTCCCTTCTTCCTATGGTATTTCCACCCTAGGCAAGAAAGTGGGTTGGAAGGGTCTGAGAGTTGATCCAATTGGTGTTTAGTTCTGATTTCCAGCTCTGGACTGATCTCAATTGCTCGCTTCAACATTGTTGGTGTAGATCTACTGTTAGTGATTGCATTGGTTAAGTTTTGCATCATCTGCATCAACATTTGATTCATTTGTTCTTGCCTTTGCAGGAACACCTTTATATCATCAAGCTGTTCAGTCATTTTCTTCTTACCTCTGCCTCCTATTCCACTGTCATTTCTTTGTATGGCTAGCTCAATTTTCTTCCTTTCCCTTTCTATGGCTCTTAGATCTCTTTGACTATACTGCATGCAAAGAAACTACCCAGCAGGCTGGTAAGACAACTGCTCTGATACTACTAAAAGATGCCAACTCAATTTGACTCACAGTAGCAATGAAAAGATGACACAGATTGGCAACCACTATATATATATTGAAAGACACCCATTCAAATTAGTACACAACAATAATGCATATTCAACACAAACGAATATACTTTCAAATCTGTAGGATATCAATTGTTGATAATTTCACAGTAACACATAGAGGGAACGATATCTCTAAAATATGTATGTCTTAGTGACTGGTAGCAAAGAAAGCTACACAGATATAATGTTGAGAGAACCAAACATAGTATACAAATCGATCAACAGCAAATTCCTGAAATAGCACTATCAGTCCTTATATGGCATTACTCAATCTGTAACAGCAAAAGAGAGTTTACACTTGCCCTACGATAGCACCTTATGGATGAGATCGCAATTGTCTGGGGCTACCAATATGATTCGTTGTTACTGATCTTGCACCTCGAACTGAGTCTAAGGCGATATAGCGATATAATTGGCGCCTTAGAAATGGTGCTCCTTCCACAAACTCTTGTATGTTATTGCCTAACAGTAGTTGGATGAGTGCCTCGATAACACAAATTTCAATATAATGGCGTCTGGGTTGAGATCTAGAACTGTTCGTCATCTGGAGGCAATTGCCTACCTCATGTGGCTAAGTGATGACGCCTTGATCTGGCACGAGCCAGAGGCTCTGCCACCAATCGCCCAAGCTCCCGCACAAGTGCTGCTATCCTTATTTAGCTGCCTCATTCTGGAACAAATAATGCATACGAATTAGAAAAGGAATTAGCGGATGTGCAAGATTAATGAATTCACAACTGCAAGGAGGGGTTTCCGTCCCTAGCTTGACGCCGAAACTGCAGAGGTTTGAGTCTCTAGCAGGCTCGCATGACCATTGTCCAACCGTAATAAACAAAACAAACCAACATACTTAGATATATACCAGCTGGTAGGTGCCAAAAGAGGGTTGGCCCAGAAAATTTGAAATATTATTATTTAAAAATTATTATTATATTATTTAATATAATTCAAATATACACTATTCTCCCACCCAAAATGAATTTAGGGCCTAAGCGAGATTGGGGACATGACACAACTACTAGGCTAACTCATCCAGCTTTCACTATATCTATCCATCTTATAAATTCCTATTGGAGAAGTAATCTCTGAAATGTTATCATTGGATCTCACCACTTCCAGACCTGGATCAGCTTCTAAGTCCATCTTTCTTTCTTTGAGACCTATATCCTCCAAAAGAATGTCAAATGTGAAACTTTTATTATATCTCTTTTTAAAGTCTATATAATTTTTCACAAATCTGTCATCCTCCTCTTTTGCACAAGGCCAGAATTTTGCAGTTTTAATCTCAGACCTCCTAATACTGGTTTGCCCACTGTCCAACAACTCCCAAGACTTCTCCTTATTAATCTCCAACATTAATGTAACCTACAAGGAAATATTGTGAAATGTGAGCCTTCTAGAGGACTCAGTAAGCCGTCTCCTATTCCCCTGAAAACAGTCATCATTTCTCATCTTCCCCAAAGACCAAAGAATTTCAGTGGTTAGAACAAGCCAAAACATATTATACTTCAAACTTAAGCCATCAACTTAACCAAACACGATTTCTTGGCAAGAAAAATTGCTACTTCCATCCCACCCACAGATCCAAAAGGAAAAGGTTCCAAACCTCTCTAACAAAGACACAATCAAAGAATAAATGTTCAATAGTCTCAAGAGAATTACAATAAGAACACAGACTTCTAATAGGATCATATCTATAACAACTCAAGCTAACCGCCAGTCTCTTAAGGATAAGCAGCCACCTAAAACAAGATTTTTTTGGCTCAATAACAAGAGACCAATAAAACTTAAAGACCTTAGACTACTGAGTTTTATTTAAATTCAAATTCCAATGGTTGTTCAAGTGCTTGGTGACATCCTGGGAGTCAGTTAGGGTTCTATAAACTTTTTTGGTACTGATTTTATCAAGAGCAGAGCCATTACTTCATTTCAAATTCTCATAAAGTTCAGTATTAAAATTGAGCTGAATGGACGATTGCAACATATGGCAGGCCTTTTGTAATGTTGAATATGTTCTCTGAGATTAGGGCAGACCATATTCAGTACTAAGTCTCTGTCATCTTTTCAAATCATTATTCTCTAAAATACTCTGACATCACTTATGCCCTCACTGTCCCAATTCTTGGCAGAACAACCTTTGTTCCACTGCAAATTCCACCAAATGATCTAAAACTATAAAATTTTGTCGCTAGTCTTCTCAAACACATTACAACCTTTAATACAACCTCTCACCATCTACCAAGCTTTTTAGATATTCTTGATTCTTGAATACCTTAGAGACCAAAAGGGGATACAAAGAATTTACCAAAGTAAACATCACAAGGGTGCAATCCTTTCCACTGTCTAGCTTTCTTAGGGGCTGCCAACTGGACATTATTCCTCATTAACACTTTCCAAGGCTCCTCCCCACTAAAAGATTTAAAACTCCATTTGACAGCAAGAAAGATCCCTTGGATCTTTAAATCTTTTAGACCAAGGCCTCCTCTATCTTTTTCTAAACAACACCACTTCCAATTCACAACAATTCTTCTTTTTGGTGCCTTTCCCATCCGACCAAAGGAATCTCATGATACTCTTCTGAATATCATGAATTTGATAACTACTGAAAATCTAGACAGATGCATAATAGATGCTATAGGAAGATAAGATCTTTTGGCATATTTGAAACCTTCCTGCCATAGACAAATACTAGTTATTCCATTTTACCAGTTTCCTTTCAATTCTGTCATGAACCCGATCCCACATATCCTTCAGTGAGCGATTAACAGAAAAAGGTATACCTAAGTACCCAAATTGTTTAATAGGCCTTCCCCATTGGATACAATACTTGTTAAACCAGTTTGGAGGAATTTCTTTCCAACTAAGAGTAACAAATTTACTCTCTGCGACCTTAGCACCTGAAGTTCTGCAAAACAGTTCCGATTTTCTCAATATAATTCATATTCTCAAAATTCTTCTCCTCCATATTAACAAACAAACCAATGTCATCTGCAAACTGTAAATTTAATAGATTTTCATTATTAGGAAGGATCAAACTCTTAACAATATCCTCTCTGCTCTTGGCCCTCATTAAATAATAAACAGCATCAGAGACTATTACAAATAGGGCAAGCGCCAAAGGGTACCCTTGTCTAATTGATCTCTGGCAGTAGAAGGGTTCAGAAAGCGAACCATTTATATCAATTTGGGCAACTACATCTCTAAATAAGACCTTAACAATATCACAAAAATTATTAGGGAATCCAAATACTTCAAGGGTCATAATGATAAATGACCATTCTACTCTATGACATGCCTTCTCAAAGTCAATGAGCATACCCACATCCTGATCAGAGGCTCTAGCCCATTCCATTGCTTCACAATTGGTGATCAAATTTTCAAGGATATACCTGCCTCTAATAAACCCAATCTGTGTAGAACTAATGAACGTTGGAAGAATCTCTACGAGTCTAAGAGCCAAAATTTTGGCCAAAATCCTATATGAAACGTTAAGGGTAATAAGCCTCCAATTCTTTAATAGGGTTCTATCTCGCTCTTTAGGTAGCAATTTTATGATTCCTCTGTTGATACCACTACCTAAGGTACTTGTTTAATGGCCTCATCATACACAAGTAGGAGATCCTCACTTACCCAGTCTATATTCTTTTTTATAAAACTCTACAAACAATCCATTAGCACTTGGAGACTTGTCATTGCTAAAATAGCAAGGAAACCCGTGGACGCGTCCCCTGCCTGAAATGACCCATCCCTGTCCCAGGGACGTCTTGGGGACTTGGGGACGGCTAGGGGACGTCCCCTTGCCGTCCCCAATTTTGCCAAAAAAGCAGGAAACGTACCAAGGACAGGGGGCCTTTGAAGAAACACACAAGGGACGGCCAGGGGACACCTGGACATCCCCAACCATCCCCTGCGTGTTGCCTCTTTTGAAAAAAATAACACATTTGAGTTTAAAAGAAAAAGCATTATTATATTTGTCTTGTGGGCCCCCACCTCCCAGCTTGCAAATAGAAGGTAGACACTAATGATCTTTATCATAAGAATAGTTGTGGCAAATATTTATTGTACCAATTTTGGACTATATCATCTCAAAACTCTTTTTATTATTAGAAGTATTCTAACAGATGAAGGGGACTAAATGGAAAATGAATCCTTTCTCTCCACCTGAAGATTGTTCATGAATGATTGCATGGAATTTGAGAATTCAAGGCCTTCCCAAAATTCATCATGGCAGAAAATGCCATACTCTACTATTACCTTGGATGTCAACAATGACAATCAAGAGCTTGTATTCATTGCCCAAGATCATAGCCATAGGTAAACAAGAGTAGAGGGGCATAGCAGCATACAAAATCAACAAAATTGGATCAAACCTCTTGAAGGAAGAGTACAAAGTTCTTATGAGCAAACTGAGACCAAATTTCAGACCAACTGGAAGGGGCTTTGGTGTGATTGCTGATGTGACAACTTGTAAAAATCATTAAAATCTTGGTCCATTGTGGGAAGGGTTGATTTGGAAGAACATCCCTATTGAAAGCTTTTATGTAGAGAAGTAGCTGTAGAGTTAAAATGGATAATGATTTGAAGGAGTTAGTTGATAGTTGAACTCTTAATGCTAGGGAAGGAATGGTGCAGTTTCCAAAGAAAAGGAGTCAAAGGTTGATGATACAGAGCTGTCCTTGGATGGTTAACTCAAGTGGAGCACATGAGAAATCAATAGCATTAGAATTACATCAGCTCAAGTATGCAGATCATTCTCGCACAAGGAGACATATCTTAGTAATTATAGGTCATGTGGCATTTACTAGTAATTGCCCTTCCATTTATAGAAATATTTCCAAGACCTCAAGTAAGATTAAAAATGTGATCTTGCGAGTGTTGCACAATGGCTTGAGGAGCTACATGAATGGAAAGAGCAATTGTTGGTAACAGAAGAGAAAGAGGTGAAAGTCCTAATTGATTTGGATAATACAAAAATGCTCATTGAAGAGCTCACTCTAGCTTTTGAAAGGACACACAAGACAAATGAAGTAAATTTTGTTGGGAATAAACATCTAGTCACTCTTGCAGATTTGCAAGTAGTGAAGAATACTTTAGAAAGGATGAAATCAAAATATTTGGACCTTATTAAAGATAGATATATGGTCACTAGAATTGTGGAAATGGTCATAAAGGCATCTAAGGAAAATAATTCACATGCATATTGACAATGAATTCAAAATTCTGAATTTTGAATGCGTATTGAGTACTGACAAACAATTTTGAACACAAATGTTATATGTTAAAGGTTCTATAATGTATATTATGGATGCTTTATCCATGTTTTCATAGGAATATTTAAAATTTCCCTATATATTTTAAATTTTCCCTATATTTTATATAGCTGTCCCCTTTGCCGTCCCCCAGCCATCCCCAAATTTGGCTTGAAAAATCGGGGACTTGGGGACCCATCCCGTCATCCCCTGCCGTCCCCAAATTTGGCTTGAAGAATCAGGGTCTTGGGGACCCATCCTGCCATCCCCTGCCGTCCCCATCCCGGAAACTCGGCATAACACATACTATTTCATCTTTGCTAATTTCTCTGTCCAGATTTTTAGCCTCCCCTTTCTCAATTTTCCTTGAGATGATTCTCCTGCAAAACTCTTGAGCCTCTTTCCAGTCAGAAGTATTACCATTAGCTGTAAACAAATTTTGATAAAAGTTTTTAAACTCCTTAATTCTGCTAAGATCATTAATCTGCATATTATCAATCTAGATTGGCCTAACCTCCTCCTTCACATTTTTTATTTTGATATAATTGAAATAGCATTTTGAACTTTTATTCCCCCATCTTAAGCCAATTCATTTTGGTTCTGATTTTCAAGCCCTGAATCTTCTTTGTTTGGAAGCTCTGCAGCTTATGTTTTTAATATTCACCATCTTCTCAATTCAATAATCACTATTTGGATCATTTTGCAAGAGCTTTTCTGTAATGAAAAAAGTCCTCTTGGAGCTAGCTTTCTGGCCTCCCATCAAGGGCCAATTTCCTTCAAATAGTTTGGAACAAAATTTTCCAGCTACTGACATTGTTGTTCCATTAATCAATAAAGGGCATGCCTTTCAAAATCATCCTATTGATTTCTCTAATAGTAAAAATTTCATCATTGCAATCCTGGTTATTGAGCAGATCAGTATTCAATTTAAAGTTATTCTTCTTCCTTAATTTCTCAGCATTATGACTATCCTGAACCAAAATTCTGGCTTCAATAGGATGGTGATCAGACATTGTGCATGGGTGAACTTTAATACAGCTTCGTCCATCAATATGTTCAAAATTAAACAAGTCATTGTTGGCATTAAATCTATCCAACCTACAATACATCTTTTACCTTATTGAGAATTACACCAGGTATACCAGATATCTTCCTCTCTTTTCTCATGTTCTTGAGGGAATCAAATAATTGCAGGCTACTTTTAATTCTATTCCAAAAAAATGCCCATTACCTTTCCAACTAAAACTCAAGAGCACCACACTTATCTTCTTTTTATTCTACTGTATTAAAATCTCCCCCAACAATCCAAGGGATTCTCTGGAGATTATTCAGCCATTTCCACAGCTCTGTTATTTCCCTATATTAGGAGCATAGACAGAACATATTCCAAATTGGACATTATCTTTCTCTAGAATGACCCACACACCCCTACTACACTAGGAATATCCTTGATCCTTATCATAATTGGCCCACTTATTGATTAAAAGAATGACGGTTCCTCCTTTCCCTTAACATGTTTGTTGCAAAACTGCAGGGCATCCTTCCAAATAAATTTCAGACTGGTTTCTAACTGAGCCAATTACTTTGGCCTCTTGAAGGAAAAGAAAATCAAGAGAGTTACACAAGCTGTCAAGAAGATGACCCCAAAGGAAGCATGGTTTGGGAGAAAACCAAGAATCACTCATCTCAAGGTTTTTGGTTCGACTACATATGTTTGGATTCCAGATGCCAAAAGGACCAAGCTGGATTCCAAGAGCCAGAAGTTGATGCTAACAGGATACAGTGACAATCATAAGGCCTATCGGCTAATTGATGTGGCCACTAATCGTTTGGCATTCAGCAGGGATGTTGTGTTTGATGAGGAAAGTGGGCCTTTTTTACTCTCTTCTCCTATCAAGAGTCTTGAGGATCAGCCTCTGAAGACTAAAGATTTGGGAGCTAAGCTTTCAGTAGCTCTACCTGAAGGGAGGGATTCTAATGATTCTAACATTGTGGAATCTCCTAGGCAAGATCCTGTACCAGCAAGGAGGGATTCTGATGATTCTGACATTGTGGAATCTCCTAGGCAAGATCATGTACCAGCAGATTTTCCTCAAGAAAACCTGGATCAGCATCCAAATGTTATGTCAAGCAGCCCAAGTCATGATGATCATCCTAATTTGGAAGAAGATGCATCTCCTCCTCGCCCTAAGTGGTGGGCGAAGCTCATTGGTGATGTTCATGATGATGAGCTTGCTGAGGGGAGATCGTCTAGAGGCAAGAGCAAAAAGAACACAGTAAACTTTGCTCTTATGGCCAACATTCTGAGTGTTTACGAGCCTCAAGATTATTCGGAAGCAAAGGGTAAACCTAAATGGGAAAAGGCTATTGATTTTGAGCATCATAGTCTTTTGAAGAAAACACGTGGGTTATGTCAAATCTTCCACCAAGGAAGAAACCCATTGGTTGTAAATGGGTCTCCAAGGCGAAATACAAGGCTAATGGAACACTGGATAAATACAAGGCTTGGTTGGTGGCTAAGGGGTTCTCGCAAAGAGAAGGTATTGGTTATGAGGAAACCTTTGCTCCCACAGCAAAGATGAGCACCATCCGACTTGTCCTAGCCATGGCAACACAGTTTCCCTAGAAGGTCCACCAAATGAAAGTAAAGAGTGCCTTCCTCAATGGAGATTTGGAGGAAGAGATCTACATGACACAGCCTCTTGGTTTCAAGGTTGCAGGCAAAGAGCACAAGGTATGCAGATTGTTGAAGGCTCTTTATGGCCTAAAGCAAGCACCCAAGGCTTGGCACCTGAAGTTTGACAAGTACTTGGTTGCACAAGGGTTTCAAAGGAGTTCCTCAAATGCAAATTTGTATGTCAAGAACACTGGCAATGATATCATCCTTCTTGTCATCTATGTGGATGATATCATCATTACTGGTAGTAGGTTACATTTAATTGAACAAATCAAGTCGGCATTTGAGATGACAGACTTGGATCTCCTACACTATTGTCTGGGTGTATAAGTTTGGCAAACAAGTAACCGTATCTTCATTTCTCAATCGAAGTATGCCAAGAGTTTGCTAGAGAAATTCAAGATGGAAGATTGCAAAATCTCATCCACTCCTATGGAGAAGGGGCTAAAACTTTCAACCAAACCAAACTCACCAATGGTGAATGAGTCTACATTTAGGCAACTAGTGGGCAGACTCATCTATCTAACTGCCACTAGACCTGATCTCAATTTTGCTGTGAGCTACATTTTTTGTTTCATGACTGTCCCTAAGGCGGAACACTAGGTTGCAGCGAAGCAAGTATTGAGATATGTGAACGGGACACCTAACTTTGGCATTCTATATAGCAGATGCAAAGATCCTAGGCTGGTTGGCTTTACAAATTCAGATTGGGTAGGTTTAGTTGATGACAGGAAGTCCACTTCTGGGTATGTTTTCAATCTAGGTACAGGTGCAGTCACATGGACAAGCAAGAAGCAACAGGCAATAGCTCTTTCCTCAACAAAAACAGAGTATCGAGGAACAGTTAAGGCAGCATGTGAGGCAGTATGGCTTCAACAGATGCTTGTTGACATGCAGATGTCTCAAGCAAGGGGCCCTCACCCTGTTTTGTGACAATCAAGGGGTGCTAAAGCTTGCTAAGAATCCAGTCTTCCACGAGCAAACCAAGCATGTTGAGCTTCATTGTCATTTCATTAAACAGCTTGTTGAAGATGGATTTGTGATGTTGCAATATGTTCCAGCTGAGGATCAAACTGCAGACATTCTCACAAAGTCCCTAAGTCCAGATAAATTTGTAAAATTTCAAGGTAATCTTGGTGTAATTAGTAGAATGACAATTAAGGGAGGGTATTAAAGTATTATTGTAATATTTAATGGTCATCTTAGTTAGTTAGTTTACTTCAGTTTGTTACTTTAGTTCACAATCGTTTCTTTTTAGAAACATCATTTTGTACTTTATTACTTAAAGGAGTTTTCCTCTCTTTGTTAATAATGAATATCAAATATCAATTATCATTCCAAAACTTATTTAAAAACCTTCTAATGATGTACTATCTATCAGAGGATTCCAAACCCCTGATATTCCAGCTAATGCACTTTAGTTTCATCATTATTTGGAGAAGAGCTAATAGCCTTTGGATTCATCTACAATCTATCAACACATTTAGGAATTTTCTATTAGAGGATTCCAAACCCCTAATATTCCAGCTAATGCCACTTTAGTTTCATCATTATTTGGTGAAGAGTTAATAACCTTTGGATTCCTCTACAATCTATCAACACATTTAGGAATTTTCTCATCCTTTCCTTTCTTTCTATTAATTGGATCATTCTCTTCCCTGCTTAGCTGCTATCTCTTCTTCTATTCATCTTTTTTAACTTCTTTTTCCAAACCAGCTTTCTCTTTTTCCTCATCACTAAGGAACAGAGAAAAATCAAGAATTTTCAAAAAACAATAGTAAAATTTATATAGGAATTATGAAATTCGGACAAATCTGGCTGGTCCAAAAAATCTGATCTGGCAGGATTTGGTGACTATGGTGAGAGATTTTCCTCTTCCTATAATATGTTTGTACTAGCTAGTGGGAAACAGAAAGACTTGGACAAACACAAACAAGAATGGAACTATTTGTAATTTTAGACATGATTCTAAAACTCACCTTATTCTTCACTTAAGACTGCAAGGCTGGTTTGCAAAACAGAGCATTGAGGTGATATTTCCAGTGACGAGTTTGCATTTTATGGCATAGATTGTAAGATCTGTGTTTTCTTCCACACAACTCAAAACACAAAGAATTTCATTATCATTCTTTAGAGAAAGATGATTATGTACCACCATCCTTGTATGGGAATAGCATATCAACAGAATCTGTGGACAAAGGGTAAACCAAAAGATCATCATTGTCATGCTCAATCCATTGCCAGTAATCCATAAATGTCAAGCAAGAGGAGTGCTTTATTACTTGGAATAGATAGATAGAATGATGTTGAAGCCAAGTATGCAAATGGGCAACGGTGCAGTCGTTAGAGTTATATAGGCATCACTGTATTTAAGCAACTAAAACAACAGATAAGGAAAGATTCTTACACAATGTGAGTTGCTATGAGCACCCCCATGGCACTGTCTACAATCAACGAAATTTAATACTGACACCTGAAGTATGTAAACAAGTGGCAGCAACTCAAAAGATTTGTTTTATATTGTTCCTTTTCCTCCACATACCTGTGTGTTACTAAGATTACCATGGAGTATATTGAGGAGTCCTTGATGTCAGGATAGCCTTTGGCAGATGGAATTCTTCAAGGATATAAAGTAGTTATCAGTCCCTACAAGCTAAAAAGATTTGCTCATCAGAGATGTGATGTATAACCTGGCATCAGCTGGATGGTGAGTACGATCGGTAATTTTGTTTGTATTCAGCCCAGTCTAAGAAGTGTATGGAATGCATAACCCAACATAAGCCAAGCATTCTTTGTATAGGCCAATATGACCACGGGCTTTGAAGCATGTCCCTCCACAAAATTTTGCCAAGTCAGCCACAAGTCAGAGAACAACGCGGCATTGACAACAGGCAGTGACAAGTTGCAAGACCTTTCTAAAGTCAAAAGTGAGCATCAAGGCCAATGGGGGGTTGCAAGTTTGATCTGCTATCTAAAGTAGACATATCTCAAATAAGTTCATTGAATTCACAATTTGTATGAAGTCCTTGAGCATCTTGAAAAGGCTATGTAGGTATCCTCTCTGATCTGAACTGAGGCAGATTGTGAAGTTCCTGGGAGGTGGGGAGGGAAGTAATATCCATCGACTCAATTAGGATTATTAAAAAAAACACTAATGGTGCATATTATAAAATTGAAACTAATTGGAATTTGTAATCAAAACAATGACACTGATACATTAAATTGAACATATAACAATTCTGAAGACTAATCAGGTTTCCTTGCCCGTACAAGTAGAATGTTCTGTAGCATCAATCATTTGTTTGCACGCACTAATGAAGTAATCTTCTGCCACTTATATCATCTAGACAATATTGTTTAGAATGCAAAATGTGCATAGAAAGTAATAGAGAGCATCATACCATCTTCATCACTGTCTTCCATTTCACTGGTACTAGCTTCATTTTCTGAGTGAAAGCGCTTCAGAATTTCCAGCATTCTTTGCTTTGTCTCATTTGATGGTTCCACCTGATGAAGTGCATCCATAACATTCTCCCGCATGAAAGATTCTGTACAGCGAATACTGTGTCCCTGGCATATACAAACAAGTGAACATGACAAGTATTGCATTGGAATAATGAATGAGTGTAAAGAAAACATTTGCCATCAGCTATAGCAAGAAGTTGAAGAATACTTTTCAATGATTCATATTGATGACAAAACATAGAAAACTATGATAGATGTATACTTAAGGAGAAGACCATCCCTTTTTTTTCAAATCAAGTATCAAAGTTCCTAGGCCATATGAGACAGCTAGCCATTTCCCGGCCAAAAAGAAGCTTATCCCCCAAAACATTTCTTAATTTTTTTTTCAAATCATGTAGGGAGGGGATGAAGTGGGGAGCTGTTTCCTACACATCCCCAAAATGTCCCCTATAGGGGATTGGGGTCAAATTTTGCAGGGGACGCATTCCTGGGGAGCATAAAAAAATTTCCATTATAGATAAGAATTATAGAGTTACTTTTCATTCAATCAAAGGTGAAAGCTCTGGCATAGATCATATAAAAGGATACCTTGTAGCATGCAACTGAACAATAGCGCACATTGCAGCGAGGACAGGTATACTGTGAAAATTGTTTTTGACACCTGCACAGGAAAAGTGGATTAAAGATGCTATTCTTCTTGAAAGTAGATGCAACATATGTACACGCCTTAGTGTGTTACTAATAAGCATTGTTTTCCTGATGATTTCTTAAAAGCTAAAACAGACACCTGTAAGATGAAAGATAAAGAAATCACGACATACACTCGACAGATCAGTCTTTGTTCAGGCAATGCAAGTGATGCTGATGATCCTGCTGGCTTCAGCTCAGCCATACTGTCAAACTAAAAAGCTATGAGCTTGTCTCTCCTTATATTTGTGCTTGCACCCACCTGCGAAGAATTTTAGGCTTTTAGAACCCAAATTTAACTAGCATCCTATCTTGAAATTCTCTACAATAAATTTGGATTTTAATTCAACTGGCTTTAATAAAACTCTCTTGTAAGAAAATGATTTTGCCAGCTTGTGGTCTAGTGAAGTTGGAGCATATGCACCCATGACAGAATTTTAGGCATAATTTATAAACTGGAATTGAGTGCCCTTTCAAGTGCTATAAGGTTTCATTTGTGTCCAAGTGCAGTCACGAGGCCAAAACCAAGGGGTTACAAATTTGAAACAATATATAAAAGCAAAGCGAAAAAGCATTCTTATTCCTAAAAGGGATCGCATAAGCTAAGGAAACTTCCCGGCTAGGTTGTGACCTTAAAATGACCCTTAAATTTGTTTCTGGCAATAAGAAAGAAATAATTATTGGAGAAAATAATGGTCTTCGACGGAGTCTAAAGGGTTGCAACGTTACGATTATAGCAGACATTAACATGGCCAAGCAAAATCTCCCCCTCTGCAATAGTAAACAACTCAAACCTATTACCCTTGTTAATAGAATACTTTTATGTGTGACCTAGATTTTAATCTTAAGAATGTGATCCAAGTTTTATCCTACTTACGAATACAATCCAAGCTTAATGCACACAAGAAAATGCGGAGCCAAATTTGCCCCACGCAATCTGGCACATAATCTTACCCAAGATATATCAAGAAAACGACAAAATATCTAATAAAAAATTTGATAAATGGCCAAACTCAATAATCAACTGATATCAAAGGATGGCCTTACTGCTAAAGAGTAACCATTTAGGGACCTATCAGCTTAGAAAAACCTCCAAAATGAAAAAAGAAATAGAGAGACAGAGAGAGAAAGAGTTAAAACCTAAAATTCGTTGTAAATTGTCAGTAAACTTGTATATACATGGCCGTATGAGATTTTTGACGGAGAAAGAACTAATGTTTGTAAAAACCTTTTTAAATTACTGTTTACATCTTTTCCTCTAAAACGTGGCCCAGTCTACAAATAAACAACCCATTTGCTTTCAGCGGCCATTTTTCGTCTGTGAAGATTTCTAGTATCTCTTTTCTGTTCGTGATTTGCTGCTGCTTCAGATACTCCTCTTTTATGTTTATGGATAAATCTTGATCACGTTGGATTTTTACATCTGCAACAGTAGCCTAAAGTCACTAAAGGTGACATTTAAGGTTTAAAGCGGCTATGTATTTGCATAAGGCGGCTTTGAAGATCAGGCAGTGGATATCAAACATTTTAATTTATTTTTTTTGGCTTATTGGTTTCAGTTTTGGTTTTTATTATTATTAGTACTTTTCGCGTTAGGCAGTATATATTTTTCCTCGAAATTTTTTCCTTTTCTTGAAATAAATCTTAAATCAATATAAACAAAGCAAGGCTACAAACATTATTATTAAAGGTTTGAAAGATTTTGGTGAAAGGGAAAGAACAGACATCCTAGCAAGGAACTTCCTTAAAGACGAGCTGAAATGGACAGGTTATATTCAGCAAGCAAATAGAATTGGAAAAAAGATAGATGGTGGAAGGGATAGGCATGTAAGAGTCACCTTGAGAAGCTTAGAGGATAAGAACAGAATTCTAAAAAACAGAGGGTTACTTAGAGGCACACATATTTACCTAGACGAAGATTTGACTTTCGAGCAGCAGGAAGCACAAAGGAAAGAATGGGAGAAAGTGAAAACAGCAAGAAATGAAGGAAAGTGGGCATGGTTGAAGAATGGGAAAGCCCAAATTGGTGATCGTTTTTCAAACAAGAAATAGGAATTGGGGGCCCCACAGGAATACTTACGTGTTGTAAGTTGGAATTGTAGAGGATATCCATGGAGAAGAGGACCTGGATTGGGGCCCATAGCAAAGGGTAAAGATATTATCATTCTTACTGAAACACATGAGCATGAAGGCTGCAAAGTCCCAGATTTTGAAGGGTATAAGAAAGTCTCAGTTTGGAACAAAGGGAATGAGTCAGGCAAAGGTTATGGTGGAGTTACAGTGCTAATAGGTGAGAAATGGCAGGGAATTGTTGAATTCGAAAAAGAAGACGCAAATAAACAGTACATATGGCTGCAAATAACAGAAAATGGGGTGACTTTCAGATTGGCTGCTTGTTACTTTGCTCCAAAAAATTCTAAGTTCTATAAGAAGAGAAATTTAGACAACGAAGACCCGTATGCCTCACTAAAAAGAGACATATCTATTTTCAGCGCACTTGGAGATGTTGTCTTAATGGGTGACTTTAATGCAAGGACAGCTAATAATCAGTCTCTTCAGCTGAGCAGGGATGAAAAAGGGGAGAACAATCCTTTATGGTTAGAGGAAGGTGGAGATCAATATTGGGAAAGAACATCCCAAGATGACAATGGGGATGTGACCCCGTTTGGGACTGAATTACTTGGGCTTTGTAGTCTGTTTGGCATGGTTATTTGTAATGGGATGAGAGATTGGCCAAAGTCGGGGGGTATCACTTGCAAAACGTATAATGGTCAAAGTGTGGTGGACTATGTGATTTGCTCTCAAGGTTTTGTCTCTAGATTGCTAGAGTTTGATATTGAGGACTGCCCTATTGGGATGAAATCTGACCACTTACCTCTTCTGGTTAAACTCCGCATGTCCCCAATCAGCCAACACATTAAACAGGTTCAGCACATGCAAAATAAAACCCTCCCCAAGGGTAAAATCCTCTTGAATAAAGAAAATAGAGAAAGATTTAACGCTGTTCTTAAACAACATTTCCATGATTTAAAAAACAACGGAGAGGTCAAAGCAACAAAGGATGGGGACATCCACATTCACAGCAATTCGCTGATCCCAATAATTCACAAGGCTTTAAATGCATGCAAAAGGTCCCACCCCAAGATGAGGGCTACAAACACTTTCCCGGCAAATCCTTGGTATGATGAAGAATGTAAGGCAGCCAAGAGATCACTAAAAAAGAAAGGAATGGACAAAGAGTACAAGAAAAAATATGAAAAATTGGTGCAGTCAAAAAAATATGATTATGTAAATGAAAGAAGGAAGGAGCTAATCTCGCTTGGAAAACAGAACCCTAAAGGTTTTTGGAGAGAATTGCAGCAAAAGAAAAAGAGGACTGAAAACAGTATTACAGATGGCCAATGGCTAGAATATGCTAGGCTTCTTTACGAGCGGGTTCATGAGAAAGACCATCCACCTGTTATTAACACATCAATGGAACTATTCACTGTGGATGATATCAAACAAGGAATAAAGAATTTAGCAAGTGGTAAAGCACAGGACATAGATGGGTTGCAGGCTGAATTCTTAAAATGGGGGATCGAGACTCTTGCTCCTTACATAAAAAGAATTTTCAATAATGTCAATCAAGAGGGATTTCCTATGGAGTGGACCACTAGTGTGGTCATCCCTCTATTCAAAAGTGGTGATATCAACAATCCATCTAACTACCGTACGATTATGGTCAATCCTATCTTTGGCAAGCTCTTTGGGAGCATGATTGAACGTAGGATCAGCAGTTGGGCAGAAAATGAGGGCAAAAGAGCAAAGGGACAGGCAGGCTTTAGGTCAAGACACTCTACCATTGATCACTGCATCACCCTTAGGCATTTGGTTGAGAAAGTTTGGAACACTCAGGGCGAGGAAGCTTATTGCTGTTTTGTTGATTTCAAGAAAGCTTTTGACACGGTACCTAGAGACAAACTATGGAATAGAATGGAGGAATTAGGCATCCCAAATGTATATAGAGCAGCTGTTCACAGATTGTATGAGAATGTTAGAGCTAAAATCAGAACAAGGGATGGTATGTCAGAATGTTTTGGTAGCGACATTGGAGTTAAACAGGGCTGTCCTCTATCTCCCACGCTTTTTGGGTTATACATTGATAAGTTGGAAGCTTGGTTAAGCAAGACGGATGGGGATGGTATTCAATTGGCAGGTTATGTGGTGAAGCTACTCTTATATGCTGATGATCTTATCCTAATTTCAAAAACAGCACATGGGTTAAGAGAACATCTGAAAGGTCTAGAACTCTTTTGTCATGAGGTTGGGATGCAAGTGAATATCACCAAGACCAAAATCATGATTTTCTCATTGAATAGAAAAGATAACCAGAATACCTTTCTTTTTGAAGGCAGCCCGCTTGAAATAGTCAAAGAATACAAGTACCTTGGGATTGACTTTCATTATAAGCTCAGTTGGGAGACTTGTCGGACGAAAAGGATACAGGGAGGTTGGAAAGCTTCTTACCTTCTACAAAATAGGTGTAGAAAAGCCGAGCTTTGGGATTGGAAAACCAAGAAAACCCTTTTTGGTTTGCTTGTTGCTCCGGTTGTACTTTATGGGTGTGAGGTATGGGGAAATAGTATGTCAAAATGCAGTTGGAGACAACTAGAAAGAATTCAAAAACATCTAATAACAAGCAGTCTCAAAGTCAAAACCACTGTCCCCTATGAAATTCTTTTAGCTGAAACAGGGTCTTTTCCATTGGAAGCATCGGCTTTAATCCGGTTGATAAGCTATTTAAAGAAGGTTGAAAACATGGATAACCACCGTTGGCCCAAAACAGCTATGAAGGAGACGCTAGAACGTAGGAAGAAAACTTGGATGAAACAAAACCACAAGTGGATGAACAAGTGGGACATCAATTTGCATGAGTGTCCTAGCACCAATAGTGAAATAAAAAGCTATGTGACTGAAAAATTCAGAACTGCCATGTGGACAAACCAGATTGGGCGAAAAAAAGCATACTACATCAAAGAGTTTAACCCGACAAAGGATCATGGTGAAAAAACTTATTTAGGTGCAGATATTAAAGGGAAAGCAAGGTTGTTAGTGGCACAATTGAGGACGGGATCACATCACCTTAGGTGTGAGACCGGTAGGTGGAAGATACCCAAGGAAACTTGGGAAGAAAGAACTTGTATTTTCTGCAATAAAGGGGTTGTGGAAACAGAATGGCACTTCATCATGGAATGCATTGCTTACGAGGATATCCGCACTCAACATGAAAATAGTTTGAAAGTGGACAATATGCACCAACTATTTGAGGAAGATAAGATTAATCAGACGGCTAGCCTTCTAGTCAAACTTAATAGCAGGAGATCTGACTTGGAAAAGAGTATGAAGACAAATTAGGCTGTTTTGTCTCGGTCCCATAGACTGTTTGGTCTCGCGGACGTCATTAAAATCTTTCATTCATTCATTCATTCATAAACTAGCAATTACGCCGAAGAGGTGTGGAAGGTCTATTACAGAAAACTTAGGTCTATTGTATAGTTGTGAAAGAGAGCGAAATAATGATAATGATGAAATAATTTATATTATATTTAATATTATATTATATTTAATATTATATAATATATTAATAATTTAATCATGTATAATATTATTTATATTGTATAATTTTTACAACTATAATTATAATTTAAAAATAAATTTGCATTATATATAACACTTATATAACTATAATATTTTTGGATAAGCATTGATAGTTAGAATGGATTCATAAAGATTAAATTAAATTTATTCAAAAGTCAATGACTGTTGAAACTTGAAATCTAAAAAATATAAAATATAAAGTATCTTCCTTGTTTATTTATCATTAAATTTCAAACTTTAATCTTAATTAAAAATTAAAATAGAATATTGACACCTGTAATGTGCTATGCCATGTGTTAATACCTTCTCAAAAGCTCCATGCAGCTGCATATAGAGAAAAAGGTTTTTTTCATTTTGTTTTTCTGGCTGTACGCTATTGTTCTACTTTATATAGGTTTTATGTTCAGAGGTTCCAGAAGGATGCTGAATTAGTCCAGTGGCTGCTACTTCTGAATTAGTTCACTTTTCCTCTGTTAAGAATACTGTTGCACTCACCAGATTTTTAAACACTGTATCTCTGTTACTTATGTCCAATATAATTAAAAAAAAAAAATTCAGTTTATTCCTGCAAATGTATCTGGAATATTTGGCTTTTAGATCTTTAATTTTATTGTAAAATGTTATGTTTATGTTCATGTTTATAAAATTGAGAAATTTAAATTTTAGTTTAGTTTTTTATTGGAAAAATTTGCGTGCTCATAATTTCACTACAAAGTTTGGGATCACTAATCCATTACCAAGGTTAAAAATTGAGAAAAGTTAGTTTCTGAGTTTGATACGTTTGGTCAATTTCCCGTAAGTGATTTTCATAATAAAATCTCATGCTTTATGTTTATTAAATTTGGAAAATTTAAATTTTCGTGTAAAAAAAAACTTGAAAAACTGCACTCTTATCATTCCTCATTGAAATCAAAAATAGAAAAAGTTCGCTGGATTTTAATGAAATTTGGTCAAATTTTCATAGTGAAATTGTAAAATCTAAATTTGAATTTTAATGCAAAAGTTTCTGAATAAAATTTTATCATCGCTAGCAGTAGATCAGTACTTCAAAAAGCAGAATTGGCAGGGTCTGCTGTCTTATATACTATCTTTAACCTTGTGGACATGAAAAGTCTTTTATACTGTTCTATCATTGAGATAAATACATAAAAATCTAAAATTCATGTAACAAATTTGTTATTTGTAATACAGTTGGTTATCAGCATACTGCTGGCCCTCAAATTCGACAAAGGAGAGGTGATACCCACCGTATATGGAGTGGAAATTGATTTACCGATCTGCGTATGTATTGTAGCATTTGGGTGGCTGTGGGGTCCTAGTGAATTATTTCCACTGGAGACTCGCTCAGCCCGTCAAGCCATGGTGGTTACCGACCTCTTGTTCGCTGCCATTATTGCACAGTCGTTTCTGGCGCTTCTATGCAACTTGAAATATGGCTTTTTTGACTTCATAACAAGATTTTGCTAGATGGGGATGACCTATATCTACTCGAGAATGTTACTATAGTTAACGACATGACATGATCATCCATTCCATAAGTGAATATAAAGCTTGCAAGTAACATATTGACAGTTGACACACCAAGAGAGCTCACCCAAAACTTCATATTTTCAGCTTAATTCAAATTTAGGAGCATTCGATGGTGACCCTATTCTTCCAATATTCGCAAGCAGTTCTGCCGAAGATTTATGCAGCCATTGGAGCTGCACAATAAGTGAAGCAACAATTTCAGGACAGTACCTATTGACTGAAGTGTGTCCTAAGTTTTTTAATCCCTGGGATAAATGCTTCAGTTTGTTGCCTAAAGCACTCATGATGCAGATGAACCTATGTTCCTGCAAATTAAACACACAAATCTGGATACTCTATTCAAATGGTAAATTAGAACAAACAGAACAAAACACCGGGATTATCACTCATAGTCATTTTCAAACTGAGGCAGCCAACCCTTAAGCGGCCTGCACATGCTCTATTCAAACTGACAAGCAATGAAAAAGGGTAAAAATGACACAACAAAACCATAAATAACAATAGCGAACAACACAACCATAGATAACAGGGTAACAAAGACACAACACACCCATATGAAGTCCATGGATTCATAGGACTACCATTTATTCAAATTCCAGTCCAACATGAAACATATGAAACACAGCTAATTCATCCCCTCTTTTCAATTTACTGGGTTTCCAAATAACAGCAGAAAAATCACTCTCAACAGTAACACACACATTCCATATAAAACAAAACTAAGAGACTAACAAATAGGGAACAACACTAAGGAATCATTATGACAGCTAACAAAGACAGTTACAAATAAAAACCCCTGAAAAAATATAAATCCTAAATGAAAAGAGACTGGTGCGAGCTGTGGGAAAGGGAAGAGGATCCGGAAAATACCACAACTTCACTGAGAGGGCATGACGGTAGAGAAGCACCATTCTTGCTCCAGTCGCTCCCAACCGCCAGTCTGTCTATTGGGATATATTTTAGAAAGGTAAGGAGATGATGGTGAATAGATGGGTAAAGTGGTGAAAATTATGTTACGCTTCTCAAGAAACATATGAGGACGTCACCGGCCAGCATTTCAACTCGTCCGACTGACATGATGAACTGATGAGATCGATCTCATCGTCTTCCACTTTTTCTCCACAGTTTTATGCCGTTGATGGTGAAACTCGGCTTCGTTCATTTCATAGAGGGAACGCCTTTGGCGTAATAAAAATATTTAACTTTTAGAAATCATTTTAAAAAAATATTTTTAATGAAATGTTCAATAATATATTTATATAATATTATTTAAAAAATATATGATTATTAAAATAATATATTTATATTAATGTGTCATATTTTATAATGATTATGAAAAAAAATTAATATATTTAATTTATGTTTTATTTTAATATATTAATAATATTATTTTTTAATTTATAATTATAAAAATATATTTAATAATTATTTAAATTTTTAATAAGATTATTAATAAAACATAACTAGTAATTACATCTTCAATGGGTACACCAAAGAGGTGTGGAATGTCAATTAAAAGAAATTTCGGTCTATTGTTTGCATACATTTGTGTAGTACATGAGTTCAATTGGTAGGAAATTTAGCAAATATGTTGGTGCGACAAAGGTCTCAATGGAGAAGTGATAGCTTGAATAAACTGTAATAAAACTACCAGATTGACACAAAGGCAATATTCAGTCGGAAGGATCGAATCGAGATCCGGATCAGTCAGGATAAAGACGACAAAGGATCAGGCAAAGATCAGATCGATCCGATCAGATCAAAGATCGATCGAAAGAGATAAATATATAAAGGAAGAAGAATATATATATACATAGAGAGAGAGAGACTTAGAAGAAGAGGAAGAGGGAGAGATGGAGAGAGATATAGATGGTGAGATATAGTGATAGAGAGATAAAGATATAAGAATATATAGAGATATGGGGAGAGGGAGACAAATATTGAGAGATAGATAAACAAAGAGAAGTAGCTCTAGTGTTCAATATTTGCACAAGAGTCCTGGATTGACATTAGAGTCCTAACCTAGTGTCGGAGTCCCAAGAATGCATTGTAGTCCTTTCTTATGCTAGTGTCTTGTCCTTGTGTTGGCATCCTAGCCAATGAGCAAATCAAACCCCCATTTGAACCACCATGCCAAGCACAACACTTACGACATACAAGGAAAGAGTCACAAAACAAAGTGAACTCCAAAACGACAAAAAGGATTGGGAGATCAAGGAAAATGCTCACACCCAATTTCCAAAACCACAAGCCCACGAAGGAAATAAGTCCAAAGGGCGAAGGAGTCAACAAGGGACTCCAACACAACCACAAAGACATAGGGGATGAGGTGAAGGTGTCCAACACATTTCATTCACCCCAAGACCCCAAGGAGAACCCTAGATGACACCTCAATGAGGCAAGTTCTCACCCACAAATACACTAAGGGACATAAAGGAAACCAAAGCTTTCAATATTACCAAGATATGTCTTCTAAGAAAAGTGTTTGTTTTGAGTTCCCAAATTGAAATGTACTCTAGTTCATTTTGACCAACATTTCAAAAAGGACAAAAAAATATAAAATGACACTTGTGCTCAACACCAACATCAATACACAATAAATGAAAATATAGCACCAATACCACTTATATGGTCAGTTTATAATCCTTCCACTTAAGAGGTTCCAATGATTTATAACAATTAGAAAAGAGGACTCAAATGTCCTACACCATATATTTTTGCAAAATATAAACAACAATACACTAAATGAAATTTGAAGCCTTTTTCCACCCTTGAACTTGATTTTGGAGCTCTTTACAGATCCTCCAATTCCCAATGGTGGTACTACACCACCCAACCATGTGGTACCCTTAGGTCCACCCTATCGTGCTAGAAGATCATTGCAAGGGCCACAAACACACTCACACCAAACATAGGAGTAAAGTTTACACACACAACAATCATGATGCATACAAAACGGGTATGAACAACATGTACAATAAACAGTCAACCAAGCATACAATATGGCTAAGGATAGACATGCATTGGATGTAACACCCAACAATCTCAAGGATGAGGGAACTAGTGAGAGGCAAGAAGTGTCATCACAAAGCACAAAGAGATGGCATGTGGACCCGAGTACATATGCTTGATGCAAGGCTAAGGGAGTACTCAAGGGACATCCACCACCCTGGTTGGGTGTGGCATACCCTTGGCCAGTCTTACCAAGTTTATGCAAGCACTCAAGCTATGTTGTTGATATAATATTATTAGTTCAATCAATTACACAAAAACCTCCATTTCCATTTGACTTACAAATATACAATTATTGTAGCCACAAAGTCACCTCTAGACTTGGTACAACGTGCAGAGCCACTCCCCCCTAACCCTAGACCGCAATCCTAGTCTCTTCATGCTCCAATTTGACCAATTGGGCATGGCATGCAAAACGATGCACAAACATGACATAACATAATGAGCATGATTTCATAACATTCACATTGAAATTTTATTAAGGAGACATGAATTCTCCCAATCTGATTCATTCAAAGTCAATTTATAATTTCAAATTTTCTAAATAATTTGTTACATAAACCACAAAATTCTTCAAGACTCAATTAAAGAAAGCTTGATTTTCATAACATGGCATAAAGTAATGAACATAATTTTAGTGCAATAAAATTGAAAATTTGTTAAAGAGAAATGAAATCCCACATTAAAATTTGTCCAAATTCACTTTTAAAATTTTAAAATTTAAAAAATTATTTTTATTCCAAAAAACAAAAAATTAGTTTCAAACTCCATTAATGGGGGTTCAATTTTCATATTTTAGATTGTTTCTAAAAATTTCAAAAAACAAGACATGCCCTTTTGATCCCATGATGAATAACAACCATTCCAAACAATAAAATCCACATTCTAATTATTTTGAATTTTTTTTCCATAGTAAAAGGACAAGTTGGACATTTCCCAAAAAACAGAATGAAATCTATTCTAATTGCTCAAAAGTAAAGCTATAAAGGAAGTCTATGCCATCTCGTTCTAAACCATTCAATTTCAATTCTAAAATTTAACTTTTCTAAAAATATTTTTATCACAAAAGCATAGAATTTCTTCAAAACTCCATTTGATGAAAGCTTGATTTTCACAAACGTGTATAAAATAAAGAACATGATTTCAATGCAATTATAATGGAAAATCATTAGGGGGCACCAAAACTCACAAAAGATCCATCCAAATTCACTTAGATTTCAAAATTTTCACATTTATTTTTATTCCAAAAATCAGAAAATTAGCTTCAAACTCCATTAATGGAAGCTCAATTTTCATATTTTTTTATTTTTAAAAACTTAAAAAAACAAAACATACATTGTTTATCCTATGATGAACAACAACCGTTCCAAACAATGAAATTCGCATTCCCATGATTTTGAATTTATTTGTCATAGTTAGATCACGAATTGAACATTTTGAAATTTTCCAAAACAATTAAAAATCAAATCTATTTGCTCAAATTTCAAAATACAAAGGAAGCTACCTTAAAGGTGAGCATAGCATTCAAACTCCAAAATAATGCAAGAATTAAGAGAGGAACAAGATTTGCCTCTCATTTTGATTTTGTCAAAAACATGAATTTATTTAATTTTGTCCCAAACAAGAAATGGAATCATTCACACAATGCAAGCACCTCATTATCTCCTCCATCCAATGCAATCTTCAATCTCACACCATCAAATACAATCTCAATCCATCCATTTTCAATTTTTCAAATGAGAGGATTTTTAGAGCCATTTATTTAAAAATGGAAGAATTCAAAATAAAACAATTTTTTTTTTCTTTATGCATTTTTTCCAATTTTTCAAATTTTATTTTATTTATTTGCAATTTAATACCTTTTTATCCAAAATGCATTTCATAATAATTTAAAATGCTCAAATCACTTCTTTTGCAATTTTAAAATAATACTAGTTAATTTAATCAAATACTTTCATATTCCAAAGAAATAAATTTTAATTTTAATTTAATTACTAATTGCAATCAATATAAACATAATTCCTAAAACAATTATCTTAACAATATTTCTCTTTTTCAAACCCATAAACCAATCATAATGTACTAATTAATGAACATTAAACATATTTATGACAAAACATGAGAAATAAACTATTAAATGAAAACACGCAATTGTGGATAATCCACAAGATAATGGACATCAACATTGTCTTTGATTAGGCTTATTTCAGGATTAGATTGTGTGAGCTTTTGGATCCAAAAGCTCACAATCAATCTAATAAACTTATAGTTATTGAAATCTAATGACATTGATTGTCTTTGATTCTAATCTAAATTTATACAAGGGTCACACATGACATATCTTATAGTTGGATAGTGCGAACCCCAATCCCAATACACCGAAAACAATAAGAAGAAACACATTAGATGGTGAAATGCAAGCAAAAAAAAGGATTCCCCATGAAATCCATTTACAAAGCTTAAATTAGGAAAAGAGATGAACACAATAAGAAAGCAATAAAATAGAGATTGAATCCTAATTAAACTAGCAAACTCATGATCCCATGGGGGAATTGGTGCCAATTTGATGTGAAAATTAGCTCTTTCCCAATTCCTATGATGCAAGCTTGATGAATGTTGATGAATGATCCATTTTGATGAAGGATGGTGAGTGCTCCAATGGAAAAACTGCATAACCTAGCTAAGATTCAATGATAATGGATGGAATTTGCTAAATATTTGAGCATAGTAAGTTTACTCAAATTGTGGATGATAAATGAAGAGATTAGCCTCTTATTTATAGAATAGAAGATGGATGAATGTCCAAAATAGAGCAATGTGGGACTAAGAATTAGCCAATGGCAAAGTGTCACTTGTCAACCTATGAAGTGGATGGAGGATGTGCAAGTTTTGAGGATTGTGCAAAAGGGGAGATTCAAATTCAAAATATGGCTTGAAGGATGAGGTGAAAGGTGAAGCAAATGCACATGGCTCAAAGAAATGACATGAGATTTTAAATGCTTTGTTGGAAGGGACAAGTCCTTTTGGGGGGAGATTTCAAATTTGAGGAATATTCCATCTTTGATGTCTTTTTTGAATGAAAATAGATGATTTATTAAATCAACTAAATGATTTAATTATTGCAAGTTGCAAAATCTAGAGGATTGGAGTGATTAAATTAGCATTAATCATGATTTGATTAATTTAAATGATGTTAGTTGATTTGACCATTTGGACTTAGATTTTAGGATTAAATAACTCAAAATGAGAAGAAGTTGATTTAGACTTAGTTAAATAAATATTTTTTATTTGTTTAACCAAAGGGGGTGATGTTAGATTAAATTAGATAAATGTTTGATTTATTTAATTTAATTAGATGAACTTAAATATTTAATCAAATAATATGGATTATTTAATTAAATAAAGATAGGAAGATGTAATGACCTAGCTAATTACATATGATTTAATTAAATCGAGGGATTTATTTAATTAAAAGAGGAATTATGATGACTTTAATCAAATAAGGCTATTTGATTAAATGGTTAGATAAAGGGATAATTTAGGATGAAGAGATGTTAGTAGATCAAGATCGAGTGCGATATCAATCAGTATATTTTTCGATGTCTGGGATAAACAAGGCCCAATGCAATATCTCTAAAATAACCGTTGTTGAGGAATAACTCAGACTTGCCAATTCAGAATAAGTATGAAACTAGATCATCAATCAATCATCTAGCCTCTCAAAATATAGTGATGAATATAAACATCTCAAAGCAAAATTAGGTGGACATTACATCCATGTTTTCAAAGAGTGTTTCAAACAAGTATGTGAAAGACAGGAATTAAGTGTTGGCCGGTTGCATCAAAAGATTGATCTATCAACATCCGACACAAACGGTAGAGACTGGATTGCACGGGAGACGGTTAATCTCTTGTCACGAATCCAGAAAAGAGAACTGACCATCTACCAACACTAAGGATAGTCTAGCATTAACTTAAAACCACTCTAATAAGAAAGTAAAAGATATTCCCACCAATTTGCCACTAAACCAACTTGGACCGGAACAAGAAAAGTATGCAAAGCAAGGACCAAAATAAATTCAAGGGAAGAAAGAGAAATATAGCACTGAAAGCATTTCCACTAAGCTAGCTAAATCAAAATGTACGCTTTCCTTTGTAGAAAGGAAGAAGTTTGTTGGCATAAGCATAAGACTAGCACGAAGATGTAAATTGTTAGAATGTCCAACGAAATAGCTGTCCTACAATATATCATTTGTAGATCAACAAAAAGTAATTGGTGAATGGTAAAGAAATGACTTGATTATTTCGGATAGCTATGACTACATTGGCAGATGTTCTGCCGTTGTAAATGTATTCAAAAAAATTGTTCATTATTTCAGCTTCATTTTGCTCTCTTCTAGTTCTCCATGTTTTGCATATGCATAGAGGTAAGAAATTCTAGATTTATCTAAAGAAATCATTTCATCTTCCATCCTTTATATTCTCTTACAATTTGAAGGAAAAATGGGGCACTAATACTGACACTTTGGTTTCATTTTATTAGGCTTGCTTTTCACGATATCTTGTAGGAGCACTCCTTCACTGTTTATAGACTAAGCTGCAATTGTTTTATCTCTAAGCCTATATAATCATGTGATATGTTTGCTTGAACGAATTTGAAAGCTTCTCCATAAATTGCAGTTGTTTTTTAAATCTTATTTGATTTCTCCAAAAGGGAAAAATAGGAACTTGCAATATTCAGGTAGCATTGAGTTTTTTATGCTTTTATGTTTATAATGAAAGTTGAATCACTAACATTTCTGTTATTTTCTGCTCTGTAATACTTTCATTGAGATGCATTTTGTGTTTTTGCAGATCTCAGTATTTAACTGAAATGGAGGACCGTCTCTTTAACAGTGGAAGCTGCAGAAAGCTGAACCAGAATCCTACAAAAAAGATCAGGAGTGATATGAAAAAGCTATCAAGTTCTCCAAGTGAGTATCTGGAGAAATATTTGGTAACACGCAAAGAAATAACTTATAATTTGTTCTTTACCCACGATACACAAGATGGCTTTTCCTCTAAGACCCGTTGCTGATATCCACCGTTCTACTCTTTTGGCAAATTCTCTAACAAAAAGCTTCAAACTTTAGTTGATAACACATCTTTTAATGAAAACTTCGAAGGACTTCACAAAGTTTGTGACAGATAAGAAAGTGAATATGATAGTACTATCTTGGTAAATTTTGATGGTCTCACTTCTTTTGCCAAAATTCCTCTTGATTGAGATCATCTTGCATATGAAAAAAACTCATTAATGATGAATCTTCTAGCCTTGCAGAGCTTTTCCTTGGGGGGTAGTAATGTACGTATATCCCCTGTCAATTGTGGTTGAGATAACATATTCGTAGAAATATTTGAGGAAGTGATACGTTGATAACATCATTAGTATTAATTTGCCTCGTGAAAGAAAAATTCTAGAGTTCCTCTGTTATCTAAAGTCTAAAGGACCTCTATCTCCATATCTCTACACATCATTCTATCACAAACAAGGTTTTTTGGATTTCAAATGAAAGCTACATAAAGACAGATAGTGACATTTGTTTAAGGTGTTCGGATTAAATGTACATGGAGTTAGGAAGATTTTGAGGATCTTTAAGATTGTGGAAAAACAGATAACCTGATCGTGACTGGTGTAAAAGTAACATGGAGGACTATCCAAAAGCATTTCTTCCATTTATTAAAGGTGTGTCATTTTAAGTTGTACATAATTTGAAGTATAATGTGAAGTTTATCTTTATACCATAGAATAAGATTGGCTGCATGTTCGAGTCTATTTAAGATCATATTGAACTAACATGGTATGTTCCATATCTTGCATAGATCTTCTCTGCATCCATCCTTACGTCGGAGCAACTGTAAGTTCTTTATAGATTAGGTTCAAGGAACATAGTTCTGCTAGTTATTTGAACTAACACACATATAAGTCTTCTCATGAAATTCGTTTTCAGCAAGGCAAAGTGATTTTGGTGCAGGGAGAAGCACTACATGAACAAGCAAAATTGGCGAAGCTATTGACATTTGCAAACATTCAAACAATCTCAATTTTGTGTTGGGTTCCGTGAAGTTCAAATATTCTAATTATAACGGCAGTTTCTCTCACACTCGAAACGGATGCCTTTTTTGTAACTGACTTTTTTTTGGCATGTATTTGTTAATTTAGAAGTTGACCATTTTGGTGGATTTTTCCATTTTGGAGATGAGACTAAATTATAAAAGCTATTGTTGCTTGAATATTATGCATTACATTGAGAATTAATAAAAGAGATTCCCATGTTGAAAGTGGATGTAGTCTATAAAACGAACCACTATAAAAATCCTGTGCTCTTGTTTGTGTGTGTTATTGTTCATTCATTTTATTTTCTACAATCTTTTCTTTCGTTTATTCTGTTGTCATTAAATTCAACAATTGGTATTAGAGCTATGGAGAAGTATTGAGCAGAGATAAAAAACGATTGTGTGTTTGATTCCAGAGTTGGGTGCTTTTATATAGTGAGGAGATAGATTGAAGTGGGAGTTTCAGATGATGATGAAGTTGATTCTATCATTGAAGAATTTTTTGGCAGTTTAGATTTGGTAGAAAGTAATGTGTCAGTGCAACCTAAAACAAGGCTTCATGTTCATTGGGGGGATGGCTGAAAAAATGAAAAGGATTTGGCTGAAGAGGATGAGGATGCTAGGTTTGTTTCCTTCTCGACTCTTGATGAAGTTGTGACTGCCATTGGCAAAGAGAAAGAAGATAACAAAGAGGGTTTGAAGCAATCGTTGGTTAAACAAGGAGAGACTATGGAGTTTGCCAATCTGAGATGAGGAGGATGCCTCCCAAGGAAAGGAGGATGCAGTTTGGACCAAGGCGAGTGAAGATGAACCTGAGAAAGAGGCCGAGAATTGAGAGGATTACCTGAACAAAGAAGTTGTGATCCTAAAGGAAGAGATTTTGATGCTCAAAGAGCGAATTTTTTGAATGGAGAAAGAAAAAGACAAATTTGCAAAAGAGTGGGACTTTTATGGAAAGAAAAGAAATGAAGCATTAAAGATGGAAATGGATGATGCTCTTGTCTATTTGGCCACCAAAGTTCTTATGAGTGATGTTGATCCTAATTCCCCGAGCACTACCCAAGCGAGGTATGTGTGCGAAAGGGCCCTGCAGGATTTGGGAGGCAAGGATTTTAACATGGTAGAAGACTTTAGAAAGGCTAAGAGAGCAACGAAGGTTGAGAATATGGCCTTTGAGGAAATTGGATTTCAAAAAGAAAAAGAGAGATGATTTATTGATGAAGATTGCAGAAGTAGAGGCAGAGTGGAATGCATTGATTGCAGGTAGTGCAAAAGCTTCTGCAGGAAATATAAAAAAACTCATTGTTTGAGACGAGGTTTGGTAATGTCATTGATGTTAACATGGAGCCCGTTGGTGTTGGGTATGGTTATCGAAGCGGTCCTTATGCTACTACATATGGTGGTGGGTATGACAGTGTAGTTGTGTTTGCATGGAAAGGGGAGACCCTTCAAGAGTACTGGTGGTGTACAGAAAAGCTTTTGGATTGGGGCCATGGTGGAGGTCCAGATTTGATTTTGGCTATGAGGGAGGAAATGGAAAGCTTAAAATCCATGGAGGCTATTAAATCCGATGTGCTTTGGAGGAGACCTAAAGCGTTCTTGAACAAAATTTGGGGAAGCTAAAATCTTCGTTGGAGCTGATGTAAATCCCTGCAATGGGGGATATCTATGAGCAGCTATCTCAAGCAATATTTGGTCTTCAAGTGGGAGATTGTTGGGTTCGGTGAAGCCCAAATATTCTAATTATAACAACAGTTTCTCTCACACTCGAAAAGGATGCCTTTTTTGTAACTAACTTCCTTTTGCATGTATTTGCTAATTTAGAAGTTGACCGTTTTGGTGGATTTTTCCATTTTGGAGATGAGACTAAATTATAAAAGTTGTTGTTGCTCGAATATTATGTATTGTATTGAGAATTAATAAAAGATATTCCCTTGTTGAAAGTGGATGTAGTCTATAAGACGAATCACTATAAAAATCTTGTGCTCTTTTTTGTGTGTGTTATTGTTCATTCATTTTATTTTTTGCAATATTTTCTTTCGTTTATTTTGTTGTCATTAAATTCAACACTTTGATGATGGTTTGGAGCTCAATGCTTCATGGAAATCTATTATTCGTATGCTCAAATCACATAACAGTTATAAATTAATAAGGACATGTGTGTCAAGTTATGATATTTATATCAGGATTCAACTGTGTAGTTTTTGAGTCAACTCATTGACCCAATGAGTTTGACTAGGTCAATGAGTTGACCGAAAAAACTATGCAATTGTAGTTATGACTTTGAAAATATTTACGTTAAGATGGTATGCATAGTGTCATAGTTTTCCAAACAAGGCTATCTATCATACAATACTTGATGGTATGTATAGTATCACAATTTTCCAAACAAGGCTGCCTATCACACAATACTTGTTTGCTACTCATGTAAGGCAAACAATCTTGCAAAGATACAAAATGAGGATGTGGAATTCCAATTTTTTAGGGACCCTGGATAAGTATAACATGGAAACACCCACATATATATTAAAATAAAAATAAAAATAAACATAAACGTAATATGCCTTCAGGTAGTTGTGGAGTAGTTTAATCAATAGAAAGAATGAACGGAATAAAATTATAAAACGTAAGCTTTTGTTAGCGTTTAAAGTGGAGTTGATTATGTTAGTGGGTTGTTAAATTAAGGCGGGTTAATTAGGATTTTAAATATTTTGCTTGTCATTTGTTGATTTTGATTTAGAGAAGCAGTCCCTTCCCACAAACATTGTTTGCATTTCCTGTTGTTTCTTGGATGCATTTGAAATTTCAAGCAAATGCAAGGGCTTTAGAGGACTCGTACCTAGATCAAAATGGAAGCTCTTCCTAAAAATGCTATTGACATTTCCAAGAAGGGCCCAAACCTTTTTCACAAATCTGAAATGTTTCAGTGGATGTAACCATACTTGGAGCAGAATTGGATATGTTTCCATGCAAAAATGGATGCGAGCAAGTGAAGGTTAGGAGCCTATGTTTCCTAAAATGTTTAGAAAAAGGAATCTAGCTTGTGTATAAGGTGTATAATACTAGCGTACCTCCCCATATTTCACAGTTCGTCCCCTTGAACTGGGACATTTCAGAAGCTCAAGAATGGGGAAGTTTCGAGGATCACGTCAATTTGGTGGACAATTTCGGGGGCGTTCCCCTTGCATCCCTAGGGTTTCTCAACTATGATTCACAGAGTTTTAGGGATAGGGACGGGGACGGTAGGGGACAGCAGGACGAGTTTTTGGTATGGGGGTACTTTTGGGCCATTTTTTAGGGGATAGCAGGGGATGACTAATAAAAAAATAGGGAAATTTTAAAAATATAGAGAAATATCAAATGTCCATAGCATAACATTGATAAAACATTCATTATAGACATAGTAGAAGATTAATACATAACTTTAGACTTGAATTGAGATTTCACATGAGAATTGACAAACAAATTAAAGAAATTCAAATGGTTTCAATGTGAATGTACATACATATTATATAAGAATTATAAAAAAATGCCCAAAGGCTTCAAATTTCAACTTTAAAATGGCAATAACATAGAAAATATATGACTCCAAGTTAAATGGGCCTTTTGCATAGGTTTTGAGGGCTTTAGAAGGACATTCAAATGGGTTTGAAGTTGTTGGCCCTGTTGCACTCCCACTGCTTGAAGAACCCCCAGTGGTTGTCATACTTCTATGTGTTCTACTTCTAGGTCTACTTCTTTCATGCATTTGAACCTCAACCTCCTCACTATCATTACTAGTAATCTCACTAATGCTCATGATTTTTTTTGGTTAAGAACTGGAAAGAGAGTTGCAAGTTCAAATAAAGGAAAAAATAAACTCACAATGCCCTTCTTATGTGGTAAAAAAAATTGAAAAAAACTTGAAAAAATGGAAAAAAAATTGAAAAAACAAATGTAAAATGAAGAACTTCCTCTAATGAAGTAGATTTGATGCCCTAGTCTCCCCTTTCAACTGTTGTTCTCTTCGCTTTCACTTGCTGCTCTTCACCTCAAGTTTGCAAATGTCAAAATGAGATTTCTTTTTCTTTTTTTTATTGTTTTGATAAGTCAAGTAGGTTTGGGTTTTGTTTAAAGCGGTGGGCAGGTCCTTGTGGGCCTGTCCATCCCCCTTTTTTAATTTAAAAATGCATTTTTTTACAAAAAAATAAAGTAAGATGTTGTTGGGCTATAGGGGACGGCTAGAAGTCCCTGAGACGGTTAGGGGAAGTTCCCTAACCGTCCCAGGGACTACTAGTTATCCCCTACCTTTTTTGGGACGTTTCGAGGATGTTTCTTAAATTTTGCAGAGAAAGGGGACGGGTATGGCCGTCCCCATACAATCCCTGGTACGGGATCAAGGGTAAAAAGTCAGGGGATGCATTGTAATGTCCCCTTATTAAACTCAGGCTAACCTGTCCTAGAAACGGAATATGCCCAAGTTAGGATTAAGAATTTGTATTCCCAATACATAATTTTGCACATGTAATTTGTCTTGAAGACCTGCACACACCATGCATTACCAATAAAAAACACATAGTTCTTTGTTCAAGATTAAATTAGACCATTTCATATTGAACATTTTAAGAATAAGATAAATGCATTATCATCTAGTGCATAAAACACATCTTAATCTGATATGACTTATTACTCTTGATCGGAATAGATCTTCGCCTTTTTCCTCTTTCCTAACCTCATCGGCGGATGGAAGAATTATTGTGCCAAGGGTGTGTGAACGGTCTCCAATTGGACTCCCTCGAGGTTTCCTACCCGTCTTGGGACCATCCATCAATTTACCGAATTACCAACCTTTCCCTCCACAAACTTCCTTCCTCAGTGGGTATTAGCGAAAGGGATTTGGCCTGACATCTATTCTTTTAGTAAAAGTCACAATAGCATATGAAATACAATAATTGTTGCAAGCATCATTATTGGACACTCCATTTATATATATACATTGTATTTGTATATATAATTTTGTATTTATCACTTACCAACGTGTCATTCAATTTCTCATTATATGTATATGTCAAAATATACTTAGATATATTCATAAATCACGACATATTTAAATATATTTATAAGTACCAACTGAAATCTAAATCAATAATATATTTAATCAGCCGCTATTCTTACCTTTCAATTATATAAGTAATTACCAACTTAATTATTTTTATCCATGAAGTACTTACCTCAGTTTGTTGCTTTGTATTTGATCATATCTACTTACCTCAATTTGTTGTCAGGATAACCTCTTTCCTTCTTATTCCCCCTAGCCACGATTGATGTTTACTTTCACAATATATTCTTATCTTTATTCCTGATCTTTTATATTTTCAAACTGGACTAATTAATTTTCTATTCCCCCCAATGCTTTCTATTATTATCTCCTTGTAACTTTCACGCCCCTTCCTTCTTATAGCCTAGGGATATCCTTAAATATCCCTGGTGTCTTTTGAAACAATCGTATCTTTTAGAAATCGTTGTTTTTAGAATAATCATGTCTTGCTTAATTTGGTTCTAAGATTTATATTAGAAATAAATATTTCTATATTAATATTTACTCATTTATCTCATATATGATATTATTAGTATTTATTATTATTATTATTATAATACTAATCAGTTCATCTTGTGATGTTATAAAAATGATTTTATGATTGTAATGTTCTCTAGAATTATAATTATAATATTAAGTTGCAGTCTCTCACATTTATATTTATTTGCCCTTTCATTAATTATGATGATAGTATGGATTATATTCATTTTATTTAACTTTGATGCTTAGCAATTACTTTGTGACTAATTATTTATTTTTAAACATAGGTATGATCAGATATAAATAATATTAATTATTTTATTTGATATTTATTTCATTTGTTTATTTATATATTTATTATTTAATTTATATTAGTTTATTGAATTCAATAGTAATTACCAAAATTATGTGTTGTTTTATTTAGGATATTTATATCATAATTATAATACTATATGTGACAATAAAGTTTGAATGGTAATTACCTATATTTATATTCATAATTATAGTATTATCTTGACAATTATAATGAAATTGCTAATATTTATATTTTTTTTCTATTTATTTGCACTTCATTGTTTAGTTATTTCTATATTTTAGTGTCCCCATTTAAGAGACATGACACGCATCCCGTGGAGCATAGCAAGCCTCGAATTTGACGGTCCCTACCTATCTCTCATATGAAAATTTTATGACGGTTTGGTCATTTAAATGCCTGTCAAAAAATTGTTTAATTTATGAATTTTTATATAAAATCTTTTATAAATGCAATATCTTGAAAAATTAGAAAACAATGATAATTATTAGTAATAAATATAAAAAACTACTGTTGTAATTAACAATTAACAAAAGTTTCTAAGTTGATATTAAAAACAAATCTTGTTAAAAATATTATATTCTATTTTGAAAATATTCTAAATTAATATATATTTTTATAATAATAGTATAAATCACATATATTAATATAAAAAAAATGATAACTATTATAAAAATGTCAAAAGTTTCTAAATTCATATTAGAAAAAATTCAAAAAAGTTATATTCTATTCTAAATTAATTTATCTTTTTATAATAAAAATTATAAAATGATATATATTATAAATTAAAATACTATATTATATTTTGCTTATAATATTTTTTTACATTAATAAAAATATAGCAAGTCAAACTATACGGTCTAATAAATTTTATAGCTGTAATATACGGTCTAAAATTGAAAAAAATCAAATAGACCATCAAATTCCAAGATCGAGCATAGTTTCTAATTCATTACATGAATGTCCCTGATGGTCTGCACTTTAAAAAGCAACATTTTTTATAAAGGACAAAAACCTAGAAAGCACTAAACCCTATTATCTCTCAGCTCTCATTTATGACTCACTAATTTAAGTTTGTAAGTTTAATTGATGAAATTAAAATCATATTATGATTATGAGATAGATTATTTGTTCTTGCAAATTCAGCACCTTGTATTTACTTTTTAAAGTTTCTGCATTTTTTTAATTGTATTTTTAAAATTCAAATATTAATTTTTAGCTATTAATTGAATAGCTATCCCCAACCACCCCCAAAATTGAGAAAAATTTTGCCATTGAGAAAACACATCCCTATCTCCAATCCCTCTAACTAAGAAACACTTTAAGCTGATCATCATGTACAGCAGGTACCATTTGTTCTCACAAAAGGTCAACAAACACTCATAGGAGTAAATGTAGACATACCGCTTCCTATTAATTATTCATTGTAAAGCAAATACAAACAATGTATGAGATTCATGGATTCAATAACTGGAATAAGACATTGATTCTGAAAAATGGATGCATCAGACAATGGCCTCACCTGGTAAATCTAGATCGCGATAGCATCTGTAATCTCATATCATCTCAGTACCAAAATGTCCTTTGTTCAATCAATATGATTTTCACCAACCTTCTTATTAATAATCTAGGAGAATTTCCCTCCTTTGCTAAAAATGAATAACATGCTATATATGTAAGCTCGTGGGAATTTCCTTTAGCAAAATACTCTATTAGTAAGGAGAAAAATGTTGGAAAATTGAATGAACTCATGCAAATAACTAGAGAAATAACTTGCTTCAGGTTAGCGCTACAGGGTATTAAAAATCTGTTTCCCCTGGAACAAACTCCAAAATTTGCTTCTCAGTTTGTAATTTATTTCAAGTAGGGAGACAGTTGCTTCAGGTTACAATTTCAAAAAAGTTTAATAATTTGTCTTTCTTCATTTACTTTCTAAACTATGGAAATCATCATTGTATGCTCTAATGAAATAATACCACTGCACTCCATGCCTATTTTTGCTTCCCGTTTCAATATGCTGAGGTGGTCCAACGCCACATTACCTTTTAAACTTGATGCCAAGTTTGTTTCTGCATCTGTATCAATAGAAGTAGCTGCTTCTGGGTTTCTTGATTTGCTTCCTGAACTATTGAATCCGCTGTCAAAAGATCCTTCATCAACAGGCTTGTGTAGTGGCAATATATGAGGTTTCTGTATTATTTCTCTTTCCTGATACAGTCCTGCAATTTTCTTCATCATTCATATCAAGAAGAGAAGTGGCTTCTTCTGGTGACAGTTAAGCCTCATATTCCAGATTTGGTACTGGAATAATTGAATTGTTCAAGGGCCCTTCAAGCATGGACTCCTGAGATGGAATTAACGCCCCAATGTTAGGAGGCATTGTATGAGTTGCAGCAGTGCTGTACAAAATAATCTCCATGCCTTTTTTGTCATCACCATTGAAACCATCCAGAGAAGTAGTCTTTTTTGATGTACCCCTGCCAACTGATTGCTGTCCATTAGCAGAAAATGCAGAGCACATCAGCTCTTTTGGTGAACCTACCAAATTACATATTCTATTAGGTCTTCGGTTATTCCTATAAACTGCTTTCCTTTCTGAAATAGAAGGGGTGCATTTTGATTCAGCCAGTTTACGAAAATTTCTTCCATTGCTAGCCTTCTCTTTCTTCACTTGCTCTTGTTTCAACACTTTCGCTGACGAAATGATTGCAAAACCTTCCCTTGAGACTTTCATTTTCTTCTTAGTGTGCTTTGTAGGTAATGCAATGCTATCACTTATTCCTTTACCTTCCATCCTCTTGTAATGTGTACAATTTTTGACAACCCTATAAATATGGACTCTGATTTTAAATTTGTTTTTGCTTTCATCTATCCGTTCAAGGATACAAACATCACCTTGCTCAAGATTATTATCAATTGACAAATATTTCCACCCTCCACTCAGGCCAGGTCTACAGCGATCCCCCAAGTATTTTACATTCCATTCCTTATTGTTGGGATCCACAAGAGTCAATTCTGTTCTTTCTCTTGGCAACCGGAGATGATCTGCACATGTTCTTGGTATATTCTGCACATTCAAACAATCATGCACTCTAAATTACATCAAACTGTTAAACCCCTCTTAGCTCCTACCTTTCAGAAAAATACAGAAATGAAAACCATTTCACAGAGAACATGCTAAAAGTTTAAAACTCTTTTTAAGCCAGCTCAGCAGAAAGAAGAGAAACTTAAATAATCAGATCAAACTATATTACTTTAGCCTGCCCAACCCCTATGAAACCTGCTAAACAAAAGGTATAAAAACCTAAAGAATCAGATATTGCATTCACCTGTTAAACACCTATTAAACCTAGCTAAGCAGAAAAGAGAGAATTGTAAAGCTTTAGAATGACTATATATTCAGTGTTTCTCCAAGTTTCGGGAATGCAAATGGATGGAAAAAAAATTCCAGATTTTGGGCAGTTTATAAAAGTTTAATAAAAAATAATTTTTGAAAATAATTACAAGAATCAATAAAAGAAGCTGCAAGGCATCATTTTTGTATACAATGAGTAAAGAAGCCAAAATTTATACAAAGTTTGATAATTTGACAATCAATTGATCCAATAAAAGTAGTATAATATTTTTATTATTCATCACTTTCGAGTTATGAAGTACAAACCATAAGTAACGAGACGCGGACGCGGCTAGACTCGCGAGGGTGACTCGCGCGGGACTCGGCAACTCCGGACGCGGACGCGGCGCAGACGCGCAAAATTAAAAAAAGTTGAAAAACCCTAGAAATTTAGAGATTTTTAAGGATTTAAAACTTGTTTCAAGCACCCTTTATTGAATACAACACAAATAAAAGAAATTTGATCACATGCATAAGTATACAACGATTACATAAGTATAAGGTACACATTGTAGTTGCGTTGCTGAAGGAAATTACATACTTAGATATATAAAATTAGTCAAATGTATACAAAACTCATGGAATATGAAATCCATGACATCAAATGTTCCATACAAATATGAAATATGAAATATGACATCAAATCAAAATGTTCTATGACTCTATGCCCTATGGCATAGTGGAGCCAGCATCCTTCCTACGAAGGCGTCTAAAGGGCCTGGATGATGTTGCAGCTGCAGCCATAGTCTGCCTGTGTCTGACTCTCCATGCCACTCTCACCAACAGCATCTATGCCTCCTCGTGCTCTAGCCTCCTCCTCAGCCATGGCTACAACCTCGGCCTCTCTCTCTGCCTGGTCCACCCAATCAAGGTCCTCGTCACTAAAGACTGCATCTGTAGCCTCAGTGGTCCACTCAGACTGTGGATCAACCTCGTCTAGATTGATCGGGGTTTTGTCATGGTCAAAAAGCTTCCTGTATCTGAGCCGAAGATTGTAATGAACATATACCAAGTCGTTCATCCTCTCCACTGTCAATCTATTGCGCTTCTTGGAGTGTATGTGCTCAAACATACTCCAATTGCGCTCACAACCAGATGAACTGCATGGCTGGCTCAATATATGAATGGCAATATTTTGCAGGTTTGGTGTATCAGAACCAAACATATTCCACCAGCTATCTGAGATGAGAAAAAGAAACAAAATCAATCTCATTTCAAGTTTCAAGTTCAAGTTCAACATTTAATAATAAATTATAATATAAAGAGATGAAAATTATGCCCTTAAATATATTTTTACCTGGTAGTAATGTTGTCCTATTATCTTTGCACATTTGACGTGCAAAGAAGGCTCCTTGTGCCTTAGTGAAAGCATCTATCTCCTGCACCACCTGTGTAGTAACAGCAGGCAACATCCACTCCAATGTCGTGTAGAGCCCACTAAGAATTTCTCTATCTGCAAGGAGATCACGGTGGAATTGGAAGGCCGGATTCAGGAAACATGCGGCTGCATGGATGGGCCTATGAAGTTGGTTTTGCCATCTCCTATCAATGATATCCCAAATGGGACGATACTTCTCCTCAACTCCACCATAGACTGATCTAATGGCCTCTTTGGCCCTATCCATGCCCTCATATATGTAGCCCATTGCGGGCTTCTCCCCATCTGCAACTCGTAGGAGAACTAGCAAGGGCTCAATAAACTGCAAAGTGCAAACATGTTTCACAAATAAGTGTGAATGAAAATAAACAAATAAAAGTAAGATATGATTAAAAATTGTGAACATAATAAAGAATTAAATTTACCTTCACAATCTCGTCCATTGGTGTCCAAAACCCTTGCTCATCAAAATGCAATCGCCAGCAGCAATCCCTGCAGTGCTTGTAGAAAAGGATGAGGAAGACCACTCCTCACTAGTAAACATGCGCCTCAAAGCTGCCCTTGACCGAATCAAGGATTGCATCGTGATAAAATTTGTTGCAAACCTGGTGATGCCAGGACGAGACAACTCCCTCAACCCCATGTATTGCCTCATAAGGTTAAGCACCCATGTGTGGTTGTATACAAATTTGCAAACATTTTTTGCTGCTTCCACACATGTTTTGATCCATGGGAGCTTCCCAAGATCCTCCAACATGAGGTCAATGCAATGGGCGGCACATGGAGTCCAAAATATAGTAGGGTGCCTCTCCATCAATAATCTACCAGCAGCAACATAATTTGCTGCATTGTCTGTCACCACTTGCACTACATTTTCTTCCCCCACATCAGCTATCACCTCCTCTATAGCCTCACACAGGTATGTGGCATTTTTTATTTGGGCAGAAGCATCAATGGACTTAATGAAGACGGTGTCACCTGAAAAAATAAGCAAAACCAATTATTCAATAAATTAAAAAACATAAATCAGCCATATTAAATTATGTGATTCACTAAATAAAATTCAAATTCCAATGCATTGAAGGAAGTACAATTACCTCCAGAGGAAACTAGGAAATTAAGCAACGTCCTATTTCTCCTATCAGTCCAACCATCAGTCATGATGGTGCAACCAATCATGCTCCACTGCTTGCGTTGCTCCTCTAATTGTGCTTTCACATCTGCCACCTTTTGAGTCAAAAGTGGGCCCTTTAATTCATCTTCGCTAGGGGCTTTGAACCCCGCCCCACATATGGTTATCGCATCAACCATGTTTTGCCAGAAAGGTGACCTATAACATGTCATAAATAAATTGATAAGTTACATAAGTATTGTAAAATTTGAATTCGATAATGAGATAATGAGATACATCTAGATTCTAAAATTTAAATATAAATTTTAAAACAATTAAACGAAAAAGAATTACCTGGCTACATGGAAGGGAATGGTGCAGTAGTACCAAAAGTCTGCAATTGCCTTTTTGGCTGCATCATGTGCGTCCTTGTTCCAACCCATGCTCTCAAGCGACGGTTGGGAACCAGGGGTAGTGCGTGGTACAAAATATGAGTCCACCCTAGATTTACGAACTCTAGGGCCAATGCTAACACTGCCACTACCACTAGCAGTAGCAGCGCCACCAGCACTAGGAGTACGCATAGGCATTGCTGATGCAGAAACAGAAGCACTACCACAAGCACTAGCACTAGGACGGTATGGAGGCATGGAAGAAGCATCTCCAACAGCACCAAGTCCCTGTCCAACTCCAACACTCAGCAACTCCTGCTTCTGTTTCTTTTTCATTTCTTTTTGCATTTCAAATGTTTCTAATTGCACCTGCACTTCACGAACAACCTCAATAGGTGCTACAGGGCAACCCACTGCATCATGGGCGGGTATGCGTGCAAGATGATATTTTAATCGATTTATGCCTCCATGATATATTGTTTTGCAATAGAAACATTTGGCGTCTCCTTTTTTCATTCCGGGAAAGATTTCAACATGTTTCCAAGCAGGGTCTTTTCTGACTGGGGTATGAGACATTGTGAAAATAATATGGTATGATTTGCAAATGAATGTGGCTGCACAAAATAGGGTTTCTAAAATTATTTAAGTTGCAAGTAGGGTTTGTAAAAAAAAATGCAAACTCAAAAGAATAGTGATTTTACAAATTACAATCAATTATTTGTTAAAAAAACACAAAAAAATCAATTAAAATTGAACATACCTCTTAGATTTAGCTTGGAATGCAATACAAACTCCTCCCAATCACTGGTAATGAGCTCTCAAAGCACCTCCTTGCTGGTTTGAAGCTCCCCAAATGATATATGCCCCTGGATTTGTCTTCAACAAGTTGCTGGTTGCCCTCTCTTCTCCTCCTATTTTTCTTCACAACTCTCTCTTCTCCTCCTATTTTGCCAAATGAATGAAATGAGGGCCCTTTTAGGGCGAAATAGAAGATATAAGTCAAAAAACAAAATAAAAAAATGTTATGTTTTAATGTGTTTTTTTTTGGCTGGCTTGCCATGCGCGGGGCTTCCATGTCTTGCAGCGGCTGTCGCTGGCTCGTCGGTCCCCGAGTCCTGCGGTCCTGATCCGGACACGGCGCCGAAGAAATACTCCCACAAGCCCGCCGACAGAGTTCGGCTCGGGAGGATCGCCAGCGTCGGGCTCTTCTCGAGTCTGAGCTATGGTACAAACTACAAAGTAACACACAAAATATAATGGCTAATCTAACTTATTTGTCTGATGCAAGTGCTGTGGCATACTCCTCATTGTTGGAATTGCAAGACTTGTCTAGCTCCTACAACTGGACCCTAATCAATCCCCATTGGTTTCCTTTAGACTCTATATCTCACCATGCAGCTGGACTCTTATTATCCCCAATCATCTTACAATCCATGAGATGTAAGGCATTGTGTACAACCACAAGCTTCTCTACTAACTCTGTTCCTCTTGATAAAGTGGATAAGGTTATATTTAGAACAATTCCTCTCAAAAATAGAGAAACATTGATAAGAGCCCAATGGCTAGTGTAAATATTAATGATGGAGGCCCCTACAATCATTGCCAACTCAATGGGTTTCGTTTGCCAAAGTTTTTCTATCTTTGCTGAGCTCATGTAGGCATTAAGTTTGGCAAGTCTAGTCATGTCAGATCAATGCTTCCTCTAATACTAGACAACTTAATTTCCTTGATGAAGCCCTTCTACCCCTCCATGCCAGGGTCTTGCAGAACTGCACCTGTTTCAAGACCAAACAAGTTATGATATGGGAGCGGGGCTTGGTATGTGCAGAGAATGGCCAAGGCACGCCCCTATCGCCCTAGGTATTCTATGGGTACATATGGGTGTGGGAGCGGAACCTGGTACATGCACAAGCGAGCCAAGGTACCCCTCTATCGCCCCAAATACAAGGAAAATAAGGCATGCCCCTAGTATTCCTATGACATACTCAAATGCTTCTAGCCACACCCACAGCCCCAGCAACGGGTTTTGACAAAAAAAGTCTTTTTAACAACAAAAAATACATTTTATTAGCCTAACAAACCTTATAAGTTATAACAGGAATGATAACCCTAAAAGTGAACAATATCATTCATTTCACAATCACAAAGCACAAAAACAACCAATATCATTCCACTTTGACAATTTTGCATTTATGAAGCTCACTGGTTTTTTTAGAAGTGAAGGATTGTAAAGGTGTCACAAACATTTGGTAGGTGCTAATGAGGGAACTCACTTGCACAAAGGAGATTTAGCAATCAAAGTTAAGTATTTTGTGAGATTGTTTCAAGTTGTTGAAGTTTTTTTCAAGTTTTTTAGATTTATTAAAAAACATTTTTTTTTATTTTTTTGTTTTTATTACATTCATACATATTAAAAGGTTGTGCTTTTGTTTTTGTTGTATTTTTCTAAGTTCATCTACTCCAAGGTTACATTTCCAAAAAAAAATTAATTCTTATAACAATCTATTCAAAATGACTACTGCTTCAAGTTCAGTGACCCTAGAGATAGTTAGAAAATTCAAATATGATCAATCAAGCATCACCTCTATGGAAATATGTTCCGATGATTGAACAACTTCTAGGTGGGGCTTGTCTTTGGCATTACTGTCCCTGTACGATTGAGTATAAGAGCTTGTGTAGTTGAGTGAAAGCTCACCTTTGAGCTATGACTGGCCAAGGAATTAGCATTTGTCAAGTGCATTGTAAGGTTGTATTTTTGTAATTTGTTTTAATTTTTCTAGGCTTATATTTTCAATTTTTTTATTTTTCTTATCACAACAGTCACCTATATGGCCCCAAAGGCAAACAATTCAAATAAGATCAAGCATTACCTCTATGGAAATGTGTACGATGACTGAACTTCCAAGAAATAGCATTTGTCTTTGGTGTTGTAGTCATTTTGTCATGGATTATTAAAGCTCGTATAGTCAAGTGAAAGCTCACCTCTATGCTATGACCTAACCAAGGAATTAAAGTTTGTCAAAAGTCGAACAAGGAGTTGCCAAATTATGGCATATATTAGAGAACAAGAAAAAGCTAATGTTGTGAATGAGAGAGAAAAATTAAAATCTCATTTTTTAGCGAAGAAAGGATCAAAGAAGCCACCTACAAGGTCTCCTTCAATAGTGGTTTCCCCACATCCTTTCTTGGAGATATTGTGTGTCCAAGAAGATAGTATTTTTCTTCCCACAAAAAATGCCCATTGGTGAAAGCATTTCAAAATGAGTTGTGGGGCAATGCAAATGAAAACATGTTGCATCTATGCCGATGGTCTTCCTTTCAACCTAGTGAGATCACCATAAAGGCAAGAAATGGTGATGGAAATCAGTCAAACACCTTCTAGTTGCATAGGTCTTGGATATGAGAAGGTGCACAACACCTCCTTTATTGGCAAAAAAAAACAATTGTAGAGATATCATTAAAAACAATTAGGATTCATGGATTGACACAGAAGTATCCATCACTTATGATTGATGGAAAGATTGCAAAGACCGACCCTTTAGTACATGTCATTGGAATGTCCCCTAAAGCGCCAATGATTTTGAAGGGGATTGTGAGGGGCAAGTGAAGGATGCAAACTTCATTCAAAAATCCTTATTGAGTCCATAAAGATGGTGGGTGCTAAGATCATTGTAATCATAACAAACAATGCAAAAGATTGCAAGACAACAAGCACTTTGGTTGAGGAACAATATGAGCACATCTTTTAAACACCATGTACTGTTCACTCCCTTGACTTAGTGATGCAAAAGTTTGGCACTCAAATAAAAAGGGTGAAAGAAATATATACCAAGGGTGATGATAATCAGATGTCCATGACAATATGTCACAAGGGGTATTCAAGACTTTCTCCAATTTGGAATTGTGGAAGGTAAATTTATCAAATTTCAATATTTATTTTAAATTTAATTTATGATATATTTACTTATTTAAATTTAAATTTGTTATTAGCTTATTTTTTACACTATATTAGGTTGTTGAGACTCATTTCACATCACACACAATTGTTTTGAGATGATTGGTGAGGGTGCAAGAGGCTTCAAGCAACATGGTCATTAGCAATCAATGGAGTGTCCCAAAAGGTCAAATCATTAATCCTAGAGGATGATTTATGGGCTCATATGAACAAAATCTTGAATTTCACTAAGCCCATCATGAATATGATCAAGTTTTCTAATATAAATCAACTATATTTGGGACAAATATATGATGGAACAGACCCCATAATAGAAAAATTAAAGGCCAAGATAAAAGAAGAGAATGAAACCAAAGAAACATTTTTCCTAAGGGTGAAAAATATCATTCTTGATTTTTGGAACAAGATGATCACGCCCTTGCATCTCCTTGCATATGCATTATCTCCCAAACATTATAGCATGGAGATACTTTATTTGCCTAGGAGAATGGCACCATATAGAGATAGTGAAGTTGCTTAAAGTTACAAGAAGCATTCCAAAGAATCTTCTCAAATCTAAAAGTGGTGGACAAGGTTAAGATTGAATTTGGTAAGTTCATCTCATCACCAAATCATAGTATTTTCTCTCTTAGAGAAAAGTACAAAATGAACGCTCATACATAGTGTTGCCTCCATGGGCAAAGTTATATGTTCCTCCAACCTCTTGCAGTTAAATTCTATCATAGGTAAGCATTTTTTATTTTTTATTTTAAACATTCTTACCAAGTTCAACAAGTTGTGAGTTCTTTCACTCACGGAATTTGTTTAATTACTCAATTAAGTACAATCGGTTAGATGCCAAAAAAGGCAAAAGGTTTGGTCCATTCCAACTTGCACCTCTTATCACAAGAAAGTTGACTACAAGCAAAGGGCAATGAAGAATTGAGATATAGCTCTTGATTGTGCTGACATGGATGCATTTGTTTTAGAGCTTACCAAATTCTATCATAGGTAAGCATTTTTTATTTTTTATTTTAAACATTCTTCCCAAGTTCAACAAGTTATGAGTTCTTTCACTCACGGAATTTGTTTAATTACTCAATTAAGTACAATCGGTTAGATGCAAAAAAAGGCAAAAGGTTTGGTCCATTCCAACTTGCACCTCTTATCACATAAGAAAGTTGACTACAAGCAAAGGGCAATGAAGAATTGAGATATAGCTCTTGATTGTGCTGACTTGGATGCATTTGTTTTAGAGCTTACCAAATTCAATATAGATGACAACAAAGTTCTACACATGATGTAGCTAGTGGGAGTGGCACTACAGTTACTTGTGGATCAAATGAAGTTGAACCAAGTTATGACTTCAATCTAGATGTTTTCAATGGAGAGCAAGCTACTATTTTCAAGTTTTGTAATGATTTGGCATGTAGAAATATGATATAACATTGAATTATCAATTATCTTTTTAAATCACAAGATGAAATGCATATGATATCCATATGCTATGAATTATGATTTGACATACGGATATATGATATCATATAACATTGAATGAATTATAAAATTTATTTTCAGTTTTGTTATTTTTAGTATCAAGTATCAAATATATTTTGTATTTTGTATAATCACATACCCAAGAAAAAGATTGGCATACCAACATACCCAAACCCATACCCCTTCCCATGCCAAAACTAGCAACTTAGATGCTCAATGTAAGGCAATCATGTCCAAAGGAATGTTCAACTTCTCCCACCACCACTGAATGATAAGATAGAAGATACTCATCATTGAGTTATAAGGTGTAGTCTTTTTTGTCAAACAAGGGTCTTCATTTGGCATTTGACCAAAAAGTGTCACTCTTCACCGCCTCCTTCACCCCTCAAACCCTACTCTATCTTGGACTTGACCCACCAATTCAACTCCTATGTCATTAGTTGCAAGGACTCCTACAACTCAATCATCCTTTCCAATAGAATGAATTAGAATGCATAACTAGTTTTGATGGGTTTAATGAATTCCTTCTTGGAGATAAAAATCTGCAAATTGCATTGGCTACACCCTATTTGATCCACTTGATTTTGCTGATTTCCTTTTAGCACATTGTTCATGACATGCAAACAACAATGGGTAAATGTTTGTAGACAACTTCAACCAACTTCTTGGCTGCCATGCACAATTATACCACATCTATCACAACCTACAGCACATTGTTAGGGCCAATCTCTTCAATGGCATCTGTAAGGATACAAAACTAGAACATTGCATTCTTGCAAATCCTTAATCAATCAATTGTGTTAAGGAAGTAAATCCCCTCCTTACATGTGACCATGATATTGATATACGTCAACCCATCCATGATAATATTGCACACATGTCGGACCCATGTGTCCTTCATTTCCTCCATTAGTACATTTGTTTAAGATATGGGCCCTCAATTTTGTCTCCCTTAGTCCTACATAGAAAGGATTTGCTCATGCAATCTAGGACAAAGCCTTCTTAAAATAGAGAGAGTAAACAACATAGAAAGGAATGCCATTGGCAAAGAAGACATCATCAACTACCTCATCTCTGCACTATATATTTAACATATTTGTCACTTGGTTTGAAGGCCTTACAATTTCCCTTAAGTTGAAACCCAAAAGTTCTAAAAAAATCTCACTACATACCCCAACTCCTTTACCAAATGTGTAGGTGTGCATTCACTTTAGTAATGTTGCCCTACTATTGAAGGGGACAAAAACGACATTTACATAAGCAACTTATCTTAAATTAACTATTCTATTTTTTATGCAATTGTCATAAAGGGGCCTTCTTCTTGAATGGACCCTTGGCATACTTAATGAACAACTTTGAAGGGCAATTGAAATTACAACACTTCCAAGCAAGGGCAATCGAAATTCACAACATTCCCAACTGAACTATCACTTTGAGTTCTCACTTCAACTACCCTTTTCATCCCCTATTTCCACTAACAATTTTAGGATCCCTCAAGTCTCAACATTGCTGACATATGATTTTCACAATCCATAATATTCTAGAGTGTAGTTTCTGATTTTGACCATGTGAATTTTTTTCCTCAACGTTTCAGATCAAACTTCTACTAATTGTCACTTGGGCTAAAGGAACTCATACTAAAACTACATAAGAAAATTGTGAGGATTCAACTCAATGTCTAGTTATTCACAAAGATTTTCTTTCTATTTTTTTTTACTTCATGTTGTACAATGCAAAAAAGTAAAGAATATACATAAGTTGTTTCTTCTTTTAGTTATTTACAACTCAAAAGACATTATTTATTAGTTCATGCATCTAAAATTAAAAATAACTACTACTTGACACAAACACAAGGATTTTCCTTCTACTTTTCTTACATTAGATCACATGAGGTGCAAAAGAACATTACAAGCTATCTAAGACTGGTAAGATATTATTCGATTAACTCATTGCAACTGAAAAAAAAATAGAGAGGCAATCTTAGACATGGCCTCCATAAAATAAAGAGAGGAGGGAACATATAAAGAAATGCTTGGCAAAGAAGAATTTTCTAGCAACATCACCTCCTCATCTTTCGCCTATTTTACATTTTCCCTTAGGTTCTACTTCACTTGAAACCAAAACAGGAACTTGTGTATGTTGAATCTCAATAGTCCTAAAAGAAGGTTACTTTTGTTGGCCCGTGGTTTTGAACCTTTCCAACACAAAATAAGTTTCCATGGATACCTATCCTCTCTTGAATAAAGTATTCAGCATGCTAAGATTGCGAGTAAGATCATGCTTTCAACTCAAAGGTTCCTTAAGTGCGAATAGACTCAGTTGGCTCAATGTGATATTGCTGGTATGTCAAGGGGACTTACACAATTGTTCGACAGCTGACAACAGACAGTAGACTAAGGGCTTTCGCATAATTCAAATGATTTGGCAGGTGAGCACAAGTTTCCTAATTCTAACCAGAAATGAACTGAATTTAAAAGGGTGTAGGGCTAGAAGTTTATGTTCTACTCTAAAGGCGTGGGACCGCAGTGATCAATTTTCATAGACTTCAATAAGCTTAGTTTTACTCCACTTGGCGGGCGAGCATCGTGAGCGGGTGCAATCTTCAAAGGAGTGACTTAAGATGTTCAGATCACGATTTAACATGAAGACACCATCACAACGACGCATGCCAACATATAAACCATAATCGAAGTTAAGTTTCACAAAGTTCCAGTTGACCACGCAAGGCGAACCCACCGTCAGCGAGCCCACTAGTGGTATGGACAAGAGAAGTCTTGTTCAAATCGAACACCACTTTCCACAATTGCTAATACTTGCATGAAATGAAATCTACTTTACTTTAAGCTACTTCAGATGCTTTCGTGGTGGAAGGGTGAAGCCTCAGCAACTTCTCATAACGAAGAAATCACATCGTAGAAATTCTTTTATTACGAAAGCATACATGACAACTTCTTACAAAGTATCCAAAGGGAAGACTTTCCTTCCTTTTCAATCTACACTACTTTACTTTCTACTCTATCAACTTCTCTCTACTCGTCTAAGCTCTGCTTCTACCTCTAAATCTAATGAATTACAAATGAGGGGGACTCCCCCTTTTATAGTTTGCCAAGTCCAACGGACGGCTTAGATTACAATCGGCTGGATGGCTAGGATCGTGCCACCTCAGCCCTAAACAAGATTTGCCCTAAAAATCGCCACAAAGGAGAGGGGTAATAAATGAGCCATAATGTCCATTATTCCTTCTAGAAGATTCCAATTTTGAAACACGTTCACACTGTTCTCGATCTTCTTCTTGACGTTGTTCCTCAACTTTGCTCGAGCTTCCATTCTTTTTTTCCATCTTGAATTTTGAAAAACGTTTCTTCTTTGTTACTTGAGCCTCAACACTTAGTCATTTTCCTGCAACTTTCTTCCTTCATGTGAAACTCATAACTTTATCTTCCTCCGAAGGTTGTAACATCATCGTGCTTCACCACTTCAAGTCATCGTGCTCTGACCTTGACATTCCTCTGCAAAACAAGCGAGGAGAAGAGTATTAGAACACTTCATAATATAATCTTAACTTACTTACCTAATTTTCACGTTCTAACTTCCAAGCGTTCATCGTCTTCAATAGCCAACTTTGCTTTCAAATTTTTGCCTTAGACAAACTTCATCCTCCTCAAGGGCGTATCATCCTTTTGACAATATTAACTTCAACTACATCTTCAAGAAATTCATTTCACCTACTGGAGCTTTGACAACTTTGATTTTATTCATCTCTGGCTCAAGAAGACCATCTTCACGAAGAATTTGAGCAAATTCACCTAGGCAATTCCTTTCAAATTCATCGTCTGGAGAATTTCACCTTGAAAGCACATTTTCTTTATTTTGCCTTAGAAAATTTTCAAATTTCCCTTAGGAAAACTCATCAATCCAGTTCCCATCAAAAATCTTCATTCTGAAAGCCGCAGTGAAGCATGGAAGACTTTAAAATCAACTCCTCATCGATAATCTTCAATACCCAGAAGAAAATTTCCTTCAGAACACGTCGAATCCATGGGTACCCAACGAACGGGTTCATTTAATTTTCCTGAATTTTGCACCTTGGAAGAAAAATAATTTTTTTTAACAAATTTGATTCTGTTCTTCATATCTGTGAAAATCCTGTTGCTCTAACTTGAGAAATATTTTTGTTGACCTTGTGCAGCTGGCATCATCGGACTTCATCTCCGACAATTTTGCTCACATCTTGAAAAAATTTCACTACCTCGGAGTCTAGGCGCATTTTCTAGAGGAAGAAAATATTTGTGCCTTAGAAATTTTTTGAATCACTTAGCATTTTTGAAAATTTTTCCCTAGAAAATTTTATTTCATCCTCTTGCCAGTGGTGAGAAAATTCATCAACTTCTCTCAGAAAATATTTCTTGAAAGCACATCACACTTAACATATTTTATTTTTTCATTTGGCAATTTCCAACGCCTAGGCATGTTTTTTTTATTCATATCACCTTCCACCTGGCACATTTAGCTTGTCGTGAAGGACATTTTTAATTCCAACACCACTCATATTTTATCATTGCCACCTTTACCTTATAGGCTTAGCACAATGCCTAGCAACACTTACATCATCCTATTTTTACCTCACCACCCTAGGCGCATATGACACTTGAAAAGGAATAATAACCACGCCTAGCACTCTTTATTTTATCCTTAACACCTTGGGCGCATTTCATGTGTCATGAAGAATATTAGTCACGCCCTGGTCACTTTCCTCTACCAACTTTACTTTGTTTAATGCCTTAGCAATTAACATCTTTCCTCTTTGTGTCTTGGGCGCATTTCAACATGTGTGGAGGATGGGCGCATATGGAAGGTAGTGAGGAATATCCCACACTTAGAATTTTTTTTAAACATTTCTACCTTGCATGAGGGCGCATATAGCATGTAGAGGAGAATAACTTTCTAACGCCTTCCCTTTGACTTGTTGACTTCTCAAATGTGGGCGCATTTTGTATGATGAGAAGGATGACTTTTACCACGTCTCCAACAAATGACTTTTCAGCTTCCTAGATTTTGTCTTCACATGCCTCTATTTGGGCGCATTTTGCACCTCATGCAGGATGAAAACATTTGACTTCTTTGACCCTTTCTTTCCTTGGGCGCATTTTAGCCTAGGAGGTGGATGAAACATTTCATACTTAGAATTTTTTAGCATCCCACTACAGCCGAAGTGGTACTCACACAGGGGAAGCGGGGGCCGAACTTAACACTTAGAAAAAAAATTTAGCAACCCCTCAAGGATGGCGCATTTTGCCTAGGCAGGTGGATGAAGTTCTTGACTTAGAAATTTTCTCAGCCATTTGTGCTTGAGGGCGCATTTTGCTATGTGAGGGGGATGAACATCAATACTTAGCCATTTTTCCTCGTCCCTGTCAGTTTCTCCATGCCTTACTATAAATAGTAAGCCTCTTAATTCTTACACCTCAGGAGCTCAGATCGATTTGAAATTTTGAACACTAGATCCTCATGACTCCATTGCCCTGTTGACACTGCCCTTTCGGGTTGACTTGCTAAAAATAGCATATTTCTGGAGGTGTTTTACTATAAATAGTAATTGCTTTCTTCTGATAGCTCCACTGCTCCGATTAACTTGAAATTTGAATGAGGCGCTCCTCACCACG
>VDFB02047680.1:0-12619 GCA_007258455.2 Sequoia sempervirens | reverse complement strand
CAATGGAAAGAGAGAAATAACCTAAGTTTTAATCTATCACTACAACCAAGTTCTTTAGGCTCACATCTCTTGAAGGTCCAAGCCGAACTAAAGTGATCAAGATAAGAATATTTTTGGTTCAAGTCGGGATCTTAAACCCCCATGGTATTTCTAGTTAGGATGTAGGAATTCAATTATTTTTAGAGAGTTTATGAGAACTAAACCAACTTGTATCTTGGTTTTTTCCACCATATCATATTCACCTCCTTGTAGCCATTTAGTCATAGGGAGGGCATAAAAATCCATTCCCATAATTTAACTTGAGATGAGGAGTCATTAGGAATGTACAATAAAGAAAAAATGAATAGGTATTCCTTGGATTAGTAACTGTAAGCACTAAGCACAATTGTTGTTGGGATCCACTCCTCAATAGATGATAAACTTAGCCAAGTATTGGGAAAGGTGGGTCAAACTTGCATCCTAATATTTTGATTTATTATTTTGTTCTCATATTAGGAAATGAGGCATCTCACTTTGTGTTGGTAGTTATTTGTCATTTGTTGAATGCTTCAAGGGAGGTGTCTAAGATGTTCTAAATGCATATAATATTATTATAGCTTTATAAGATGAAACCCTCTTATGACATATTCTTATGACATTTAAGAGCATGACTATAGAATATTTACAGTAAAGTATTGACCAAAATTATAAAAAATCATAAGAAATCTTTTAAGAAATAACAACTATGTCAAGGAAAAAGATGTGGACATTTACAAGATTTTTTTTTCTTAAGAAAAAGTGGGAGACCACTTATAATTTTATTTATATATAATATTTTACATATAGCCAGTTCAAAGGCATATATTAAGGTGAAAGAACCAACAACAAAACCCCTAGTTGCTGTCCGAGTGACAAATTTTACAAAATATCAAAAAGACCAGTGAGGTCCTAGTACAAATGACTAATTGTCTGATTACAATGTTACAAAAGCACATTGGTTGAATACATCAGTAAATATGCACATTCTCTTATGCACCCAAAATACCCAAAATAATACATCATACCAGATATGCTCCACCTCATCATTACATAACACAGTGGAGATTACAAAACCTTACTAAAAATAAGACTGATAAGCTAGGAAGCCACTTTCAAAAGATGCAGATTTTCCACCAACATGCTGAAAGCCATTAACCGAGCTTTCTTTTGTTTCCACTCATTTACCTTTGTGTTGGCGATCATGCTCAAATGAAGGTTTTGATTTGTTTTAATATCAGGCCCGTAACGATAACAAAATTTCTTTTTGGATGAAGATGGAAGTTGCAAATCATGAATGCAAACATGACTTCTCAAGAAAGAAATGGCATGATATTTTCTTTTTAAATCATCAATCTCCTCCATGGAAATGGCAGATTTGTATCTATTTAGAACTTGGTAGAGATGTGAAGAAGTGTCATGCATTGTGGATAATAACATGCCTTGGAATATGTGAACATAGGTCTCTTCTTATGAAACAAAACCTTCTTTGAATAATTAACATTAGAAATTAATACAATTTGGTGAGCATATTGTATAGTGCACTAGAAACCAACAATGGAAGATTGAGAGTCTTAACTAAGAATTCCACCAAGTATAGATAACATTCATACTAGAAGCCAACAACAAAAGACCAAATTTCATAAATAAAGTTCATGCATTATATATCATGCCTTTGAGGGGTCCACAAGTACCATGAGCCTTTTGAAATCCTTCTCCATCTAAATGCATCCATTCCAAGAGGTCATTGGGAGGTGGGTATACAATATGAGCCAAGTATTAATTTCTAATGTTAATTATTGAAAGAAGGTATATAAATTATTCAAGCATCTTAATTCTCATACAGAGTTACATCTTAGTCAATTTCTCAATGTATGAGTTCCATATATTTGTAAATTTTTCTTAATATAAAAACATATTTTATTTCATTAAAATTAACCTATTTATTCCATGTTACAAAGGATGCTCTTATTTTAAATTATAAGTATATAATTCAAAATTAATTTTTAATTTTCAAGATAGAGTACACACAATTTCTTTAGTTAAAATAAAATAATATTCTTATTTCCATGTGAGAGTTATGTAGAATGGTAGTTTGATGTGTCAAAAATATTTCTTTCATATATACTAAATTTTTATCATTGTACATTATGAGTAAATAATCTCAATAATATATCCAAGCACATCAAAATTTATAGTGGAAAGAAAAATAATCACACATTTATCATATTTTGTAAGGTGTTTGAAAAGACTAAAAGTTTCCCTAGAAAGAACTAATTAAGGAATAAAAAAAATGGAAAGTCTCTACCTCATTGTATGTTGACCTTTCCCATATAAAAAGATCATGGAAATGCTAAATGAGTTGATATAAGAATTTTTAAGAATAAAGGCACAAAATTTCAGCACTAATCCTAAAAGCAACAAGAAAGGCAATGAATAAAATCTTCCTAGTTATTTTGAAAGAAACTTTAAAAGGTTCTAAATCCCCTTCACACCCCTTTCTAAATGAAGATAAAATAAATAAGTTACCAAATATTTCTTAGAGTTTAAGGTGGTGATTTTAATATGATTTGAGAATAAATAAGATAAATTAGATGAAATCAAGTTTTGTTGTAAAGGTGATGAATTTTGGGGGAATAAGATGAAAATAATTTTGAACCTAGTTGACTCATTAAATGGCAATAAGATAGATTTTAAAGGGGCTTTATTTAAAATATGTAATAGTTAGATATGTACTAATACATTATATTCTCTATTAGATAGTTATTTCTTCCATAAACATTTCTTACAATCTTATAATTTATTAATAATAGTGATGTGTGCATCCCTAGACACTCTTTGATAACCACACTATTAATGTTTCTATTTTTACTAGAGGATACTCTAATTGAAAAGCATGTAAAGAGGAAGGGTTAGTTAACCTTGATATTAATGCAATGAAAGGTGGGATTATCTTGATGCAGGTATCAAAGTTATCTTAAAGATATATTAAAGGTTTTTCTTCTATGCTTGAGCACATTTAGTGAAATATAATGAATATGTGTTATCCTAGAAAAATATGTATAACATTAAGGATAAAATTTAGACTTTAAGTTGAAAGAAAATGTCAAATATTTAGAATAAAAATGGTGGGGATGGGATACAAGCTTCAAGAATCTTCTTGTAATAATTAATTGCAATAATAAATGATTAAAACTAAACAAGAATGGATATGTCACCAATAATTTTTAGATAAAATCACTAAAATTAGAGCCAAGATATCTTAGTTCAAGTATCAGGATAAAGGTATCAAATTCTTATTCAATGTAAACATAGTCAAGTTTGATAGATAAAATGTTGGCCCCATTAATACTAGGGGAGCATTTTTTAATGAGATTAAGTTGAAACTATTCAATTTTTAGAAGTTAGAACCCTAACATTTATATGAGGCTTGTAAAATAGAACCTTGTTAGGAAGTGTAGGAGAGGAGAAATGAACCCATAATAATTATACTCATACAAATAAAAATAATAATGATGTTTAACCATTTCAAAATGTTAAATTTGTTTCACTATGATGATCAATAGCTAATTTGTACAAGGAGGCCACAATTTATAGGGAAATTAAGACTACATAAGAGGAGAATTTATAACATAGTAGCTTGGTTGTAGTTGTTTCTTTAGCATTAACTATTTTCTCCTTTTTCTTTTGTTGTTGAATATTTTATTTGATCTCTTAAAACTTATCAATGGTACTTGATCTTCATAATGATCATTTTCTTCTTTTTCAATTATTATCATCTTAGAAGGAATACCATTTCAATTTAGAGCAGGGAGAAATGTATTTTTCTTTTAAAGTATTTAAAATATTATATTTATTTGATGGTTCCTTCTTAACCTCTTCCAATCCTTGGAAAAAATTATCCAACCACTTGAATCTCCTTATATTAATCAATTTACTTCTATGATTTATGTATGTTTTTTTAGTGATTTATCTTTATCCTTTCAATTTATTCATGATATATACTTTAATATAGTTATAACAAGTACATAATAGTTTTTCATAATTGGATATGCCTTAAGAAACTCTTTAAACATGAAATTATTTGATGAAGGAAGATATAAATTAGGGTTATTCTTTCTTACTTACCTCATGCTCATCCATATTTTTTGTCCATAAATATCTCAAATCAAATTGGATTTTGCAAAGAGGATAGCTATATTTTAAATATTCGCTCTTAGTCAAAGTCATTTATTTCTTTGTACAAATTTAAAATTAATTTATGTAATTATATTTTAATAGTTTTAACATGGATATATGAAGAATAGTTTTAAATATATATATAGTAAAGTGGACATATTTTTATATTTTCCTAATACTAGAAAATTTAATAATACCTTCATTCCTTCTAATCCTAATAGAACTATTTTATTATACATTTCATTCAAACAATCTAGTTTCTTTCCTCTAAATTTATTCTTTGATTCATACATTTAGTTCACCAACCATTTTTGGAGTAATGTCATAAGACTCAAAGGAAAAATATGAAGAATTTTATCCAAGTTTCCATTGTATGCACCCTAAACTTTATATCATGAACTTTTGATATAATTTCTCAAATAAATTTGTTAATGAAGTGTTTGATATAATGCCTCAAATAAATTTCCAATAGTGTTTTTGATGGAGTATGATAGAAATAGTGTTTTTGATATAATGCCTCAAATAAATTTCCAATAGTGTTTTTGATATAATGCCTCAAATAAATTTGTTAATGAATATTTGATATAGGGTGCATACAATGGAAACACTATTTCTATCATACTCCATCAAAAATTACCATGAACTGTTTGATATAATGCCTCAAATAAATTTGTTAATGAATTGTTTGATATAGGGTGCATACAATGGAAACACTATTTCTATCATACTCCATCAAAAATTACCTCTATGAACTGTTTGATATAATGCCTCAAATAAATTGGAGGTGCCCTGGTAGAAATGTATGCAAAATGTGGAAGCATAGATAGGGCATGTTAATTTTTTGACAGAGTAGAAATGTATCATAAAAATAGTGTATGTTGAAAAGGATTTATAAACTTTCAAACAAATGTAGTTTCAATTCAACAAATTTGAAAAATTTCACATTTAGGGTTTCAAAATTTAACAAAGAAATGCATTTTGAACTCTACGAAATTGGAATTTGACAAACCTAGTGCTTGATATACAAGTTGGGTTGATGAACTTTGGAGAGATGAAGTCAAGTTTTTTTGTCATTTACAGATCATGTTCTTCATTCAACGCATGCACAAGCACAGGGAAAGCAACTGGTAAAAAGCAAAAATGACAGTGACCATTTTTTTATGTCTTATTTAAGGGGGTTTGGTTGAACCCATGTTCGACCGAACCCCTTAAAATATTATTATGTTTGTTTAGGGTTTGGGGGTTCGGTCAAACATATAATGTGGTTCAGTCGAACCATTGAGTTCAACCGAACCCATTGAATTTGGGGAAAGGAAAAAAAAAGAAATTTCCTTCCTCATAAAATTCGTAAACCACTATTGTGGTTTGACCTTGGCTATAGTTTGTTATGTCTTAAAACTAATACCTCATAATCTTATAACTTAGTTTCACCATAAGGGATAGTATGTTCTAACGATTAATGCATAAGTGACATGCTATAGTACAAAAAGTGGATAAATGATATGATGTCTCACTAAATTTTATTTAATTTGAATTCCAAGAATATGGAATTGATTTGTGTATAATCTAGTCCATGACATAGGTCATTTATGTGGATGGAGATTTAAACCTAATTTAGAATCTTGATTGGTATTTTGATCCCCAAACTTCAAATTTCAAATTTCAAAATGGCCTAAACTAAACCCTCTTCATACTAGTTGTTACTTGTTGAGATGAGCATTGAAGTGTGATTTGTACACTAGTATTGTATGGAAAGTTAAACCCTAAGTCACTCTTAGACATCTAATCAATCAATTTTGATCAAATTCAATCCATGCTAAAACATAGTTTAATATGTAATCAATCCAACATCACTATCACATCATCATCTTAAATCAACATCTTTTAAAATTAGAACATACTAGTTGAAATATTATTCAACACATTTTGGATCCTTATTCAAAGTATTAAATTCAATATTATTTAAACAATTAAATTCAATCTATGGGTTTCAATATAGATACCACCATTTTAGATAGAAAGGGTGAAGAGGTTGTAATGATAACATGAGAAAAAATATTAAAATATTTATTGGGAAAATTTGTCTCAACCTTGCAAATACATAAGGTACTATTGATACGTCAGCATGAGGGGGGTGCAAGGGGGTTCCCCCTATGGGGGTCTAGGGGGGCTCATCTCCACAGCGGGGCTTCCAGTGGCAAGATGCTTCGGCGAGGGTTCGAGAGAAGTGCCCCCGAAAGCCACATTTTATGTATAGTTTATTATTCTAAATTTGGACCATTCATCATTAGGTCTCAAATCTAACAATCACTATTTTTTTGGCTTGAATTTCCCTAGAAGGAAACCCTATTTTATGAGGGAATTGTATTACAATTGTTTATTGTGATGTATTTTGGGAATCTAATAGCGATAGTTTTGCCTTTGGATCTCTAGTTGTTTATACTCATGTGAGAAGCTTGCTCTACAAGTATATTGTAATCTTTTTTATTTCTGAATAATATATTGGGTGGCTTTTAGAGTGTGGGATTTTTCTCTCGAAAGGGTTTTCCCCATGTAAATCACTATGTTGTAGTATGCATGATATTTATGTATATTTTTGTTTAAGTTTTTGTAACTGTTGAAGATTTGTAAAAGTTTTACATTACCCTCCTTTAAAGATTAGTGTAGGAAGTTTTTCCACTACCTTATCTTCCTTACAATATTACACAATTATTTCATGTAGTAATTATGTTAATGTGTACTAAATATAAAATATTACACAATTATTTCATGAAGTACATTATTTCAAGAAAAAGCCTACATTTCCTTCTTGAGTACAATAGATGATTAATGTATCCTTGGACACTAGAGACTATTTAGCACATGTGTATTCAAAATATTTTATAGGTAGGTACTAAATTGAAGCTCTAGGGATCCACTTAAGTTAGGCTTTGGCCACAACAAACAAACATTTGATAAGAGTTTTTTAGAGAAACTGAACTTCCATGTAATTATTCAGCATTTAATCTATCAATGAGTAATAATTCAAATTACAAAATTGTCAAAGAAAAAAGAGGATGGGCTTTACCCAAGAAGAGAATACTTAGCCCATTTAGTTTCTAATTATTTTGGCACCCATTACTTTATGTGTAAGTATTTTTATTATTATTAACATTCTTTCACCTTTTTGTGTCTACCTCAAGAAAATACCTCTCATTATGATTTTCCTTTTATTTAATTATAAGGAAACATGTCTACAAAATTGGGTTAAAATCTTTAGATTTTTAAAAGGGTTAATTTATTATTTGTTTCCAAAAAAATTATATATTTTATATTTCTTTTAATTGATTTATTCTAAATGTAATGATTAATGTATAAGTGATATTCTATAGAAGAAAATTTTGATTAATGATATGATCTCTCATTGAATTAATTTCATTTGAATTCCAAGAATGTGGAATTGATTTTTGTATCATCCATTTCTTTACATAGGCCATTTAAGTGGATGCAATTCTAAACCTAATTTAGAATAACCCCTAAATAATAAACTCCCACTATCTCTATAAATATCACCATTCCACATATAAAAGTTGAAGAGGTTGTTATAGGTCATAACCATTTCAGTTGTTTCCATAGATTTAGGTCAAAGTTTGAACACTTGTGGGGATCAATTTTATAACTACCTTATTAAATAGGAGTTCATAAAATCTATCATGACCTATTTTATCAAAGTAACATTCATACCTATTTTTGTGCATTAATTTAAAACTATTTTTTTATTAAGGGAAATCTATGGATAAAACATTAAGTATTATGTAGCATTATTAAATTTTTTTTTGCATACACAACAAGAGGAGGTATAGACCTTAGCTTTTTAGTAATATTTTAAAATAGAATGAAGGAGGTTAATAAATCCTCCATGGGAACGTTGAATATACTTTCCTATTCACGGTTTTAAATGTGTTAGTAAGGTTTTGAATAGGAGTGTGTTATTCAGTTTGAGTTATCCAATATAACATTGTGAGCTCTAAGAAATGAAGGTATATTAATATTTTAAATATTCATTAATGGTTGACTATATTTTTAAATATTACACAATATCTTTGTTAAAATAACATGGAGATATGATGTTAAAATATTGTACAATTATTTCATGTAGTACACTACATAGTTTATTAAAGCCAACATATTAAAGAGGGTCACAACACATAAATGACTCAAATTCAATTCATTAAAAAATCCTCAATAAATCACCTAAGAATTATGTAGCCCTAAGAGGAGGATTCAATTATGAAATATAGAGTAGTCTCTATAAGGATTGGCATGGTGTATTGTATAATTAGAAACAAGTATAGTAACCAAAACATCAATTTAATTTCTTAATATATACATAAACTATTCCTACACAATAGTACTAAGTAGAGTTTGGCATGCATGGATGTAAGTAAAATTGGGAGTGTGAAATTTGGTAGTATTGTGTAACATTCTTGTGAAGTTACCTGAATAGAAAGAGAAAGAAAATAATAGTTCAAATTCATTATCAATCATGGTGAAACTTATCTAATCATTATGTAGATTATTGAAGGAAACCATTTAAAATAGAGTGTATATGTGTGTGTATTAGAAAATTATATATTTAATAATAGTGAAATACAAATAAATATTGAATGTTATGCAATATGTTTTATTTCCCAACCATTGTATGCATACATGAGTAATTAAAGGTGAAAGTGATACCCAATATATGTCCAACAAGTAAAAATAAAAATACAAATGTTTTTATGGTGCATAGTTCAACAAGATCTTGAGTGTAACAATAGCACTTAGAAAAAAAACTCAAAATCAAAGCACAGAACAACACAACAAGGGATGATACAATCTAAAGGAAGAACAAAATACTATTTCAAAAGTTTGTTCATATCAATTTGTTGTAAGGAATAATAGTAGAAATTAAAATAATAAGAATGTATTCAAAAATTGGTGTTAGACACATTACAAATCATCTTAAAGAATCACATAACTCTTTACAACAACAAACCAAAACTTTCCAAGATTGGGGATGTAGTGGCTCTAGTTTTCCAGGTCCTAAAAGTACTACTTCATAATCCTGTAACTTAGTTCCACCTTAAGGGATGGTATCTTCTAATGATTAATGTATAAGTGACATATTATGGTAGGAAAAGTAGATAAATGATATGATATCTCACTAAATTTTATTTCATTTGAATACCAATAATATATAATCATTTTTGTATAATCTATTCCTTAGCATAGGTCATTTATGTGGATGAAAATTTAAGCCTACTTTAGAATCATGGTTGTTATTCTGATCCTTGATGAAGGAGGACCTAGTGGTGTAGGGAAAATATTGCATCACCCAAAAAATGGTTTTCCTTATTTTCTTTGGTTGTTTTGAGTCCCATCATGGCACTTAAGGGGAGTAACATAATTAGAAGTTTGAAAAGGTTAAAAATGGTCACTTAATTTTTTTAGTAAGTCAACCTAAATAGGCATCTATGGACTTGAAAATTCTCCCCAAGGAGATAAATTGAAAACCCTATTTGGTGGTACAAGAATCATTTCAATATCCTATACTGTTTGTGAGATTAAAGTTTTTGTCATTGAAAATTTCACCAATGCAACTTCAAACTCAAATTTGAAACCCTTAGAAGCCTAAAAAAGATTGAAGAATGGATGAAATGATCTTCAAATATTTTTTTCATTTTAAATCTCTTTGAGATATTTCCAACAATATATTATAATATAATATTGGATGTACTCAAGTCAAAATTTATGGCTTTCGGAAGTTATTCTGCCATAAAATGAATGTCAATTAAAAATATCTTATTGGGTGGGAAATTGAATGGATGAACTTTTGATGCCAAAAAAAAGAGGGGTATTTATAGTTTATAAAATATACTAAGGTGGTTATTGGTGTAAGATAAAGGATGGAATGGAGGTTACAAGAGGAAACCTCATTAGTTTAGATTTGCTAGTCCAAATAATACATTCTTCTTATAGAGTTGATTTTAGTTGTAGTGCATCAAGCCAATGTGGTTGTAGCATTGTAATTTATAATTCTATAAAAAAAATATGAAAGTAATCAAAATTGGGTTATGTTTTTGTGATGTATTGTTTGTTGTGTTATGCGTGGGTGTTGGGTGGAGTAGCCCATCATCAATCCTTGAACTTCCAAATTCAAATTCCAAAATGGGCCTAAACTAAAACCTGTTCCTCCTAGTTGTTACTTTTTGAGATGAGAAAAGAAGTGTGATTTACACACTATTTTTATATGAAAAGGAGAACCCCATGTAACTTTTAGACATCTAATCAATCAATTTTGATCAAAATCAATCCATACTAAAACATTATTTAGTACATCAGTACATCACTATCACATCTACTAAAATTAAAAGATACTAGCATATTGCAATATTATTCAATGCATATTGAATCCTTATTCAAAGAGTTAAATTTTGACTAGGGGTTTGAATAAGAATAATAATCCTTACACAATAAAATCACATTATCTCTATAAATACCATTGATTTAGATAGCAAAGGTGAAGAGGTTGTAATGATAACAAGAGATAGAATGTTAAAATATTTGATAATAATTTTATATAGTGCATTATGATAATGTACTAAAGGAAAAATAATAAAGGGGAAACACAAAACAAGTGACACAAATGCAATACCTAAAATACTGCTTGACATCATTAAATAAATGTGTAGACCTAGGAGGAGAATTCAATTATAAAATATAGAATAGCTTCTTTAAGATTTGACATAGCTTGTTTTAAGATTACTAGTCATTATAGTAACTAGCATATTAATTTCATTTTCTAATATACATAGACTATGCTAACACAATAGTAATAATAATAGTTTGGCATACATGATGCTAAAAAATAAAGAGAGAGTAAAGAATAGTGCACATGCATTATCAACCATGGCACAACCAATATTACCATTGTGCATAATATTTAAGGAGGCACACACACACATACACACAAACATATAGATATCATCCACTCCTTGGCATAGATGATTTATGTGGATGGGGATTAAAACCTAGTTTATCTAATCATGGTTGATATTTTGATCATTGAACAAGTTTACAAATTTAAATTTTAAAATAGGACAAACCTAACCTCTCTTACTACTAGTTATCACTTGTTGAGATGATCATGAACATGTTATTTTCAAACTAGTGTTGTATAGAAAGTAAAACCTCAAGTTATTTTCATACATCTAATCAATAAATTTTGATCCTTGAAATCAATTTTCAAATCATCCTCTTATATCAATATCTACTAAAAATAAAACATACTAGCATATTGTAAGATTTTTCAATACATATTTGATCCTTCTTCTAGCTATTAAATTCACTCTAGGAGTTTGAATAAGAAGAATATAACCTATATAATTAACTCCAACATATCTCTATTGATACTACCATTTCATATAGCAAAGGAAAAGAGGTTGTAATGATAACATGGAGATAGGATATTAAATTATTGCACAATTATTTCATGTAGTACATTATGTTAATGTACTAATGCCAACATATTAAAAGGGAAACACCACAAAAATGAAACAAATACAATTTATGATATATTTCCTCACATCATTAAAGAAACATTTGTCCCTAGGAAGCGGATTAATTATGAATTATGGAATAATTATGATAAGGTTTGACATAGATTATTTGATGATTACAAGCAAGGATAGTAACCAACACATCACTTTCATTTTCTAATATGTGAAGCATTTTTTCCTTAATCATTTTTTATTTTTGGCTTTTATATGTTTTTGGCTTTGGATGTGTCCATGCTCAAATTAAGTTGTTTGAAAAGGTGTACAACGTATTGCATAGTGGTTGTGTGACTTTTAGTTATCGCTTTCCTTTTAGGAGAGAGCTAGGACACGTGTCAGGCCGACTAAAGTTTTCTCAAGGATAATTTTCATAAAGTTTGAGAGTACATGCCTGCTTGACACGCCATCTCTTCACTGCAAGCAGTTTTCTCATTTATAAAGCAATCTCTTTTGGAGTGTGTCAAAGCTTGCTAGGTTCCTTTTGGTTTTCAAGATGGAAGCTTTGAGTTGGTGTCGTCGAGCGACATGATTGGTCAACTAGAATTTTACTAGGTTGTTTTCTAGGATTTGATTGTTTTTAGTTAACTATCTTTGCTAAATATCTAAAGTGCATTAATGTAGTAGTTGAGAATTGATGAGAAAAGATTGTCATGACCTAATTTAAGATCTACAATCAAATCATGAGCTATCAAATTCCAAAATCTAGCAGTAATTACATTTGGAATGTGGCAATGATCTTCTCTTTTTCCAACTATAAATGGGAGGCGACAACAAAAAGGAAAAAAGTTTTTCCTAAAAAAGTTCTAGCTTTCGGTTTCCTGTTCTCAGGAAAATTTTCTTTAGTTTTC
>VDFB02047678.1:0-14560 GCA_007258455.2 Sequoia sempervirens | reverse complement strand
CAAGATGGTTTTGATTTGTATTCATTTGTCGTTTCTGAAGCTGAACATGGTGAATATACTTTAGAAAAATAATGTCTACTTATGTTCTGGATAGTAGTGGCAGCTTAAATGCAGCTCATGGGAACTACCTACAAAAACCAGTTGCCTTGCCATCGACAACCATCTATTAATCAATTATAATCCGAACAAATTCTGGTCAGGGAAGGTAGAAACTCTTACTCAAGTCTATCGGTTTGCTTATGTGCACTTGTAAACTCTCTTGGTATCATAAATCATAATATTTGAGTACAAGCAAAGCATGAATTGACTTATAACATAAAATAAAGACCCCTCCATCTGTATGCCCAAAACAAGCAACCTCAAAGCATTTTTTATCTACCTACGAACGATTTCAAATCAATACACTTTTCTAAATCTATCTACCAAATTTCAAAGGCGTGTTTACCTTAGTCTATAAGCCAGTGTTCTAAGAAGCACTTATGCGGGGAAACTGAGGGTAGAATGAAAGATCGCCACTAGTATTTGACTTGCCAAGCATAAAAATACCATGGTGATGTTCAACAGGACAAATTTGGCCCATCACAGTTGTAGCAGGAAAATAGGCAATATCACGAAAACCCTCACCCATGACTTTATGATGCATTCCATAGTGATTGAGATTCCCATACACCATAAACACACTATCATAGATACTACAGTCCACATATACAAATGTATGTAAGATACCGATGTTGACTTCTCTTCTGTGTTATTTGTCCTTGATGTCAGAAATGATTGGTTCATGGTTTGGCATTGGCATATTCATTGGTGCATTTGGCTATTGATGTTTCAATACTTGGCATATTCAATGATTACTATATGGACAGTGATTTGATGGTTTATCTTCAGTTTTGTTTTGTGGTACTGATTGTTGGGTTTGTGTGCAGAGGCTATATATTTGTTCAATGGAGTTGTTCCTTCATACATGGTGTTTGGCATGGTTGACTTCAGTTATTACATAAGTATTGTGGGTTTGTTACAGATATGGTATTATAAAATGGCATCTACAGGTTTGGCACATAATTATGTATTTTTCACAAAGGCAATACTTTATCATTTTTACTTTGATGGTTTACATGGTGACATTCATAAACAAGAGGCAATGAAATATAGAAAGGTTTGTATTTCTTATAGCAAAAATATGCTATATTTGATCACTTTAAGTTAAAGCCATTCATGGCCTTGATTTGGAATATTCGGGCTCCTCACAAGTGATATGGTTTACATTTTAATATTCTTCAAATTCTAGCCGATCATACCACTTTACATAATGTTTACACATTGGCCTTTTATTTGAGTTTAAAAATTAAAGACATTTAATAGTTATCAGCTATCATTCTATGGGTGATCACATTGTTAGTTTCACCTTTCATTACACCAAGCATACCATATTATATTGGGCTTACCGTGTTATTATTTGTCTTGACCTCATTTTATTTACAAGCAAGTTGACTTCACCAAAGTCACACGGCAGTAACATTTGTTATCAAGTTTTTGTCAGCAGCCATCATTTGATATTGGTAATAATGTTGTTGGTTCTTTCACAACGGACTTAAAGTGATTATTATGTTTGTTAAGTGTTTCGGACTTCAAACATTATCAAATGTGAAAAAAGCACTTAAGAGTCTTTGCTTTGAAAGGAGTTAGGGCAAGTTCATTATGTTGTTTTTGCTCTAAAGACACTTCTCAGCGCCACCATGGAGAATGTGCAGTTACAGTATACAACTGGTTTTTGAGCTTATCCGTATGTTGGAAGTTTGATGAGTTGCATAGTGAGACCGTTATAGAATTTTCGCAACCAATTGGTAATGTTTTGACCGCCATGACAAATATTTGGTTTTCAATCTAGAAAATCTTGTGTTGGTTTTAAGCAACTGATTTTGTGGTTAAAAATTTGTTGAAGATTAGTTTCAGTTTGTGTTTAACCTGAGTTTATACTCAAGGGTTTCATTTTCAATGGCTATACATTGAATTTTTTTGGATATTCTTCAAACCCATTATAGGTATCATGATTTAATTGTATTATTTTTCAGTTTATCCAAACCCTAGTTAATTTGAATACAAGTTTTGCAAATAAGAACTGTTCTATATTCATTGTATAAATATGTGGCTAGAAGCCATTCTTGGTGAACAAAAATTTGGTATTGTTGAGAACAAGGGTTCTTGAGCAAAACAAGGTTATGTTATTAAAGCATCTTTTGTAAAATAGAGAACTTAAAGAGTTCATATCTCTGATTCTTATTACAGAGATTGCATATATTTCAGTAAGGTTATATTGGTATTGTTTCATTCAGTACACATTTTTTTAGTGGGCATTATTGAAAAATCATACTTGTATTTTGTTGAAATTTTGTGACTACAAATAATTAATGCAGTTATAAGGTCCTAACAGTTTGCATTATCATGAGATTTTGTTTCAAAAGAAGTTGGTGCTTCTAACTTGAAGTGGGTGTTTCAGTTTACTATTGGAGTTGGTGCTCCACATTGTTATTGGAGTTGGTGCTCCACATTGTTACTAAGTTGGTGCTCTGAGAAACATTGTAATAAATTTGGAATTAAGCATGTAAGGCATTTTGGAGTGGTTTTTCTACCCCAAGAGGGTTTTCCACTCGTCAAAATTTTGTGTTTCTCTTTTGTTTGGTTTGTGCTTGTCTTGTTTAAGTTCTCTTTCTGTTATATGTTAAAATGGTTTATGCAATGCTCTGATACTTTATCATAGTTTCAAGTTGTCTTTAAGATCAATGTTCAATTGTTCATGTTCATTGTATGAATATTAAATTTTTCCATAAGTGAGTTGGTGTCTTGTGTAAAAGAAAGCATCAAAAACTTGTTCATTCAGCTTTATATGAACAATGTATATCATGCTTTGATATGAGTTGTTAAGCATTCATGTTATGTTTGGTTAAGTCATTGGAAAACAATCATTCAAAACCCAGTTTTCACATTGCATATACAAGTCACTCATTTGTTCAAGGTCAAAAAATTCAAATCTGCATTTTAAGTCAAAGAAAAAAGTTTTTATACATTACTCTGATTCACCCCTCCTCTCAGAGTAATTCCACTTCCAACAAGTGGTATCAAAGCATAGGGTCTTGCATTAGGTTTCATACCAAGGATTGATTCTAGTCTTGGAAGTTGGCCATAAAGGCACATGCACCTGAAGGTTCATCTGCTACAAGAGCTCCTCTATTTGATGGCTCTAATTATGTGTTCTAGAAAATCATAATGGAAACATATCTAATATCTTTAGATCTTGATGTTTGGAAATTAATGTGCAGTAAATACATTGTACCTGATACCATACCTACAGATCATGATGAGAAAAGGAAATATGAAATGAATGCAAGAGCTAAACATGCACTCTTGTGTTGCTTGACAAAAGATGTATTTTTTAAAGTCATGCATTGTAAATCTACATATGAAATTTGGGAGAAGCTTGAAAACGTGTATCAAGCAAATGAAAAGGTTAAGCACTCTAAAATCCTTACTCTCAAGAATCAATTTCAGGAAATGAGAATTAAGGATGATGAAAAGATTGTTGATTATTTCTTAAGGATAGGTGAAGTTGTCAATGCAAGAAGAGGTCTAGGTGAAACAATTGAAGAGTCTGATGTTGTTCAAAAGGTGATTAGGACTTTGCATCCTAAATTTGAGTCTAAAGTTTCTACTCTTGAAGAAAAGAAGTATTTTGATTCACTTACCTTGGATAGTTTACAAGGCATATTAATAGCCTATGAAATGAGGATAGGAAGCTCTGCTTCAACCTTTAAAGAGACTGCTTTTAAAGCAGAAAAGAAAGAAGATGTAGACAGTGAATTGGAATTGTCTGATTCTTTAGAAGCTCTTTTAGTGAGGAAGTTGACAAAGAAATATAAAGGAAAAATGTCATTCAAATGTTGTACTTGTAGCAAGTCTAGACACTTTGCTGCTAAATGCCCTTATGGTGATCAATCCAATGAGGATGAAAAGTCAGAAAAATAGTATAAGAAAAAGGTTTTTGATCCTAAAAAGAAGTTTAACTTCAAAAAGAAAATGAGTCTCTTTACCAAAGAATACTCGGATGTTGAGACAAATGACTCACCTGGTGATGAAGGTGAAACTTTATTCATGGTTGAAGTTGATTCACAAAAGGTTTCAATTAAAGAATCAGATAATCAGTCTGTTTTAGAAAATGATAAAATAGATCTAAAAGGTGAAACTGTATGTATGGCCACAATGAATGAAATGGAGTCACAATAATGGGTTACACTTTTTGGGACATCCTAATTTTTTTGAAATAACATATATTTTTAGAAAATACAATGATTTATGACTTTAAAGGTTCCATTTAAACTATTTTTAATTAAAGAGGGATTGATCAAACCCCTTAGATCAAACCCCCTGGATAGAACCTTGTTAGATTTAAACCATACCTATAATCGATTCTCCTCTACACCTATCAAAATGCTGATAAAAAACCACTTTTGATTTACCTTTTGAGTGATCAAATGAATTCATTTAAAATTTATGCTTTGTAAGCCTGTAGCCCTTATTATAAGCTTCCTAAAAAGTATAATTTTAAATATGTTTAATTTATTATTATATTTATTTTTTATTTCTTGTGAGTGTAGGATTTTCAATGAACATCAAGTTCTTTATTTCACATATACGAAAAAATAGAAAAATAGAGAAATTTTTTTTCTAAAAAATACATGTGCCTTAGGTATTGATGTCCTTATTCCAACAAAAAAAGAATAAGTTAATTCAAATGAATACAAAAAAGTTATGCATGTCGTACACCTCTTCAAATTATAATTATGACTTTGGAAAATTAATTAAAAAAAAAAAAATATGCAACAAAAATTATGAAAAATATTCATCCCCTAGATATTGGTGTGAAAAATTGCATGTTAAAAATCAGAATTGTATCCTATCTATAAAAAGTTATGTAATTAAGTGAACATCACTTTTAAAAATGTTGATTAGTAGAAAAAATAAGTTATTAAAAATTACATAAAATGATTCACAATTTATTTTTTAATTTCTTTAAAAAATATAATTAGAATCTACACAAAATATCTAACAAATAACTAGTTTGATTCATCTTCAAAACCTTAATGGTTTAGCCGCTATAGGTGTAAGAAAGAATGTCCGTGAAAATCCCGATTTTAATGTCAAGTTTGGCCAAAAATTGTAACCCATTATTGTGAGATCACCCAAATGGAACTACAAGAAAATAGACTTGCAGAGACTTATTCTTCTAATAAAGAATTGAATGGTTTTGAGAATGAACTGAAAATTGCTCTAAGTGAAGTTCAAAATTTGAAGGACTTAGTATACAAGAAAATTCAGATTGAAAAAGATACTGAGAATCTAATAGGTAAGATTATAATCGCTGAAAAGGAAATTACTAATTTAAGACTTCAAGTTGAAACTCTTAAGATTACAAGGATGCAATTGGAATTCAAGCCTAAAGAAAAGTGTTGTATCTTAGAAAATAAAATCAACAATCTTAGAAAGGAATTTGATAAGTTTACAGATCTTTTGAATAAACAAAGGTCTTATGAAGACAAGTCGGGTCTTGATTATATGAATGATTCTAGTGATTTTCTAGATATAAATATAAAAGCTAAATATGGCAGATCTAGACAAGCTTCCTAAAAGAAGAAAACTAATCTTTCTAAGACAACTATGCAAAACAAAGTTAAGTTGATTTGGATGCCTAAAAGGAGCAATGTAGAACTGGAAGGTATCTTTAGTCAAACTAAATTACATGCTAAAGTTGAAAATACGTGGATCTTAGATAGTGGTTGTTCTCATCATATGACAGGGGACAGAAGTATTTTTACTAAACTTGAATTTGGTGATTTTGGTTTAGTATGGTAACGATGATTACATACAACTTATGGAAAAAGGCATAGTGGTTTTTGGTAACATTTTCTTGCCAGATGTTTATTATGCAGCAGATTTAAAACACAATATCTTCAGTGCAACACAAATATGTGATTGGGATTTATGTATTCTTTTTTATGATTGTGGGTGTCAGATTAAAAGGAAATTAGGAGAAATAGTTATTGTTGGTTCAAGGACGCAGGGAAATATCTATGAAATGACTAGTGTGAAAGTGCTTGATCAATTGAGGAGGAATCTCTAATCATATTTCCTTTCACTAATCAATCTTTGTGATTGCATGGTGTGTTTTAAAGTTTTATCTTATATCCCTAAAAGTTAAACTGCAATCAAATCTGCATTTCAAGTCAAAGAAATTTTTTTTATACATTACTCTGATTCACCCCCCCTCTCAAAGTAATTCCACTTCCAACAACCGAATGCTTCTTTCAATTTGTTTTCTCTACAAAGGATGTATATTTGGAAAAAAGAGGTAAAAATTTATTAATCATAAAGAAGTACAAAGCAGAAGGGCAGCACACCCAAATCAAAACCAACTACTAACCAATCGTATCCTTATCAATTAATTGATCTTACATACAAGAAAGATCCAAAGGAAAAGAATTCTTGTCAACAATATTCCAACCTTCCAGCTGATCTAGCGTCCATTTAGCCAAGCAATCCGCCACACCATTCCACTCCTAAGGAATATGGGAAAAACAAACCGAGTCAAAATACCCATTCAAACTAAGAATCTGATGAATAACCAAGGCTAGCCACCAATTATCCCCATCCAACTGCCCCTCAGTCAACATTGAAACCACCACTTATGAATCGGATTCACAAAGGACCCTTCTCCAACCCAAAGCAAAAGCTCTCTCCAAAGCATACCAAATAGCAAGGGCTTCCATAAAATTATTAGTATGAAACCCTTTATAAGTAGAAAAGAAGAACTGGACGTCTCCAAAACTATCTCTACCAATACAACCTATCCCCATAGGACCAGGATTCCCTCTAGAAGAGCCATCCATATTAATCTTCAAAACCCTAGGATGGGGAGGATGCCATATGCCTTCCCTAACAACTTTCCTTAACTTGCCTATGCTTTTGCCTAACAGTAATACCATTCTCTTGAGTAGGGAATCTCAAGCACTATATATATATATATATATATATTTGTTTCTGTCATCCTCTTGGGGATAGAATATTTTCATCGCCCCAAAAAATATTAATTTCATCAAACGAAAAATATTTGAACCTTATTTATTTTCTAAGAAAATTAAGATCAAAAGTTGTTGCCCAGGAGATTATGGAAGGTCATGTAACTCTTGTTGCTAGCTTTTGGGAGATCCATAAGGGCAAGGAAACAAAGGGTCCATGCATTAAAGGAGATTGTTGCATTTATAAATAATATAGTTTCCATAGACGTACGTAGAAGGTCAAAGTCATGTGGTTGTAGAGAAAACAAAAATATTCTTTGCAAATGAAGATCTTACAATGTACTTGAATTGTCTGAATTGTCTAAAGATCATGTGCAAGAAAAAGATGTTGGTATTTTGTATGAGAAACCTTCATCTTCTTCGATTCTTAGCTAGTTGCACCTCTATATCTCTTGGCCATAAAATCAAAAATGAAACCAAACACAACTTCTATATTTATTTTTAGGGCCACATCATCAAATATGATGCCACATCAGCATGCTTTTTGTTGAGGTATCCAGAAGACCCCAAAAAAAAGTGAGACCAATAGTGGTGCACTAAGTCATGTTTTATTGGTGAGCTGATTTGGCATCACATGATTTGTCAGTTTATGTACTTTATGGATAAAAAATGTTTTGCAATTGGATATTAAGGTTCTCCACTATGGGGCCCAATAAGAACTACTTTTGTCCCCACTATTAGACCCCGCTCCACTATAGGCCCCTCTCCCCTATCTCATTAATAGTTTTTCTTTACAATATTTTGAGGTTTCTTGATGTACTCCATTTTATAGTACCTGTCAACCAAAAAAACTATGTGAAAGAGAGAATAGGATTGGCATGAATCTCTGCTAGCATACCCCATATGAAATGTTTGATTTGAACCTCTTTCATAGGACAATCGACAAGGAATTTTGTAGCAACTTTAGAAGCCCAAAAATCCCTTAAAAAAAAAGTTGGATATTAGCAATGTCTATGTCATCAATAAATCATAGTTGGTAGATTAAGGCCATTCAGATCAACATAATTGACACAATAATTAACTATATTAGCAAATTTATTAATCTAACATTTTAAATAATGTTTTGATAGGATCAATAAGAGATAAGACCCTCACCTCAATGCATGATCTTGTTTAGTCATACTATTACACCATTTTAAGGAAATCTCCACTAATTTTTTTGCTACAAACAAATCATTGGATCTATCATCAGGATTTGCAACAATTTTGATCATTTTCATGACACATACCATGTTGTGATCTATCATGTCATGGAGTTTATGAATTTAAATAGATTGAACACGACATTTTAAGAATAAAACAATACGTTCAATATCTAGCTTAGTATTAAAAATTGCAAATCTTATAATATTAATATCATGGTTTATATTTCAACATAAAATTTGTGAAATAGTTATAAAATCCTACTTTAGTGATTTTCCCCTTCTTTACCAAACCTCTTCATAAGATAAATAATGTAGTAGTTCACTTAGAATTAATTATGGGAATGATAGTTAAAGCCTAACTCTTTCCATTAAGAGGTTTGTGGCATTCTACCCACTCTTTGCTCATTATATAAACATGTGTATACACATTGTTATCACAAGAATGTAAGATGTTCTTACATAAGTTAATGACAAGAAAGTATTCAAATTCATATAACCTAATTGTAAAGTAGTATCTTAATATAGCTTTTCCTACTTAATCATTTGTGTGTCATCCAAATTTAGATATTAGTGCTCAAATTGCAAACTAATTAAGCCTCTTTGACTCTTGTTCACACTTTTTGCATTTATAGAATAGTCATTTTTGATAGCTATATTTGTTACATAAATCTATTTTAAGTTACATTGTGGACCCATAACCCATGGATTCTAGGACCATCTTCACCTCTTGAAACTTGGAAAAATGTGATGTTTAAATGAATTAGGTGGAATAAGACAATACTTTTTTTAGATATGAAAACTATCTTAGTGTCACACATGGGGACATGTCAATTTTTTTTAGTGGGGGGAGGCAACCTCTAAATTGTTTTGATTTGGAATGAACAAAAATTACATATTAGTGTAAACCTATAAAATTTAGTTCTATAAAATGTTCAATCCATGTTAATTATTTGCTATCAATGTGAAGATACCTAAAAAGATTACCATGTTTTATTCTATTGCACTTTGTTATTAGACTTGATCAACCCAATAACTTTGTGCATGTGCCAATTTAATTATACTTGACGTATAGGAAAAGAGGATACTCATGTAGTCTGAAATGCATGATTATCATCTTAGAATATATTTTGAGTATATAGGTTTACTTTTATAAATCATGAGTGACCACATAGTATTGGATATGCATAGTAATTATTGTATGATCACATTGTAATACTTCAATAATTGAAGGAGTTACATGAGAGTAAAATGGTAAATTTGAAATATAGGAGATTAAACACAAACTATAATTATCTTTTGTAATGACCCCTAATTAATTATGAGTCCTATTAACACAAATTGCAAATAACAAAAGGAAAATAATCAAATTCTAAATTAGTTATACTAATTAAATCAATTATACTAAGATTTTAATGTTTGCTTCATTGTTTTTTTTTACTTATAATCATCACCTTGTTGAAGTTGCTTGACTTTCAATCAGGGGTATGGTTAAGTAGGGTGGCTACAATGGGATGCCCATAGAGTTGCTCTCCCAAGCCCAAGGGCAGCTACTCTAGGCCCCCTTGGCCCACAATGACAGACCCTTAGTCATCATCATGAGTTGGCGTACTTGGGTGAGTCTCCTAGCACCTGCTATCCCTATTTGCACCACCCGCCTCCCATCCCTTAAGACTGATAAAGGAAGGAACTTTAAACAAGGAAGTAATAATGCCATTCACTACCATAATTAGACTAATAATGCTTTCCCAAATACATTCATAGTTTTATGCTACTTCAGGCATGTATCATAGAGTTAATTATTTAAACAAGATTTAGTTGTTAACCACACATTATCTACACATTGTAATGATTATATATGTATATAATCAAAGTGACGTTGCAATCTGGCACCCGCCTAGAGATAAACATTCAGTGTTTTATATACTTCTCTAAATTGAATACATAAACCATTGGCTCATACTTGCAAATCGGGGAGTCTTGCCTCTATCAATTTTCAGATTACAGAGACTCTTTCCCTTCCTTTTCGTAATATCCTGCTTCGTCCTTGCTAGGCCCTAATGCGGAAGACAAACATTAAATATAATTCCGACCAAGGAAAGGTCGCGTCCCTTAACCTCCACACTGCAACCCCTCGGCTCTTGTCCCAACTCGAATCTTGTATTCACTGCGTCGTTTGCTTCACGGGACTCGCTTTATGACCAACTCTTAATATACGTTTATTAAGAGTTGAATGCTCGACGCAAAAACTAAGGTTTATTTATTTTAACTCACAAATTCTACCCTCGAGATTTTATTGCATTTCATATTGAATTAAATCGTAAGTCATTTTTTAATGCGCATAATACTATCTAGGTAACTTATATAAAATCTCATCTTAGTGTAGTTATCAATTTTTTTTGACGTGGGCCCTCAAAAGAAAGATTTATTTAGCCAAGGTATTATTTTGATTTTTGGAACCCCAAATATTATTTGTTTACATTTTTATTTATTATTCCAAAGTTGACCTTGCTATACGAAAAATATTTGTTATTTTCAATATTAAAGCATTAATTATTACATAGGTAATAATCAATATTATTGCATTTACAATCCCGATGACTTGGGAGGGTTATGACATCTTTTTAATTATGAATTCATGATAGATTTCATAAAACATCTATATAGTTCTCATCACAATTTTAATTGGAAAAGTGATTTTATTTAAATTACTTATGAATTTAAAATAAAATTAAAAAGGATGGTCTATGAATTAAAAGAAGCAAATAATGTAGATAGAGTAAAGAATAAAATAGATATATTATGAAGAATACAAATATTTAATGTTAGTATCTTCAAGTATTGATCATGTATTTCTTTGAGTTGTGATGCAAATACATCTTGTGCTACTGAGGACAATAGTTAATTTAGAGGGGAGAAAAGTTATGTGACTTTTTCTCCAAGAGGAGAAACTATGAAATAATGTATGTCCCCTACTTGGGATATTCCTAGATTTTTCCCTAAAAACACAATTAGAATCCCAAAATAAGAAAATTAATACATTTAGGATTGTAAATTTACTAATTGAAATGCCCTTTATAAGCTATAAATCCTAGTTTAGGCTTGCACACAATATTAGTCACTAGAAATTGACATTAAATCATAAGCCATGAAAATATACATATTACTAATCATTAGTAAACATCTCAATATCCATGGACATTAGTCACATCAAAATCTAATTAAGGCAATAGCCATTCCAATGTGGATTCCCCACACTAATCTCATTAGGAATTCGTTGAAATGCTTGCAAACTACAATCTCAAGGTTCGTCACCCTTGTATTGTGAGAGCATGGAAGGTGGGTCGCCCTTCCATCCCTCAATCCACCTTAGAGGCACTCCATCCTCCTTGATCAAGCTCAGGAGCACTTGTTCACCTCCCATCCCACAAGCGTTGTATCTTGGGGTAGTGTGCTTGATAAGAGCGTGAAGACTACCTTCCTTCCACCAAGCCCAAGAGCACCCATTTGCCTCCTAACCCATGAGCACTCCATCTCGAGGGTAGTGTACTTGATGGAAAACTTGTCATGCCTTCACCTCTCATGAACTTGAGAGGTTGATTGACCTTCCTATTTTGCAACCACTTATCTAAATTCAAAATAGATTATTATAAGAATATATTATCCATATTCATAATAAAGAAAGAATCATAATTACTTTAAAAGATCAATAATTGTTGCAAGCATCATTATTGCATAATTGTATATAAACCATATATATAGCAGGTCATAAAAATGGAGTACATGATGAATAGACAATTATTATAGCAAGTCATAAACATAAGGCACAAGTCTATCCGTGGAGGCTAGAACATACTAGACGCTTAAGTCAAGTGACATGTTTGTTATGCAATTATATGTCTCATTGGGTTACAAGACTTCTTTCATGTGCAAACTATGTTGTGCTATTATGTATCCCTTAGTGGGGTAAGAATTTTTTCTCTTGTGAACCACAATTATTTTATGTTTTGTCTATAAGCCTATTTTTGCAAGCCTTTACACTATTTTTGCATTTATTGCTTTGTACGACCCTTTGTAGAATTGCAAACACTTTTCATGCCTTGCCTATTAATTTCCAATTCTGATCGAGCCTGGTGAAATTTCTTTGGCCATGTATTTTGACACTATATTATATTAGACGTGAATTTATGAGTCTTGTGTATTTTGTGATTGTGACACCAGACCTCAATTATATCCTCTTGACATATGGTGGAAGTAATGTCATAATAATTATTGTCTTCTTAAAAAATTGGATTTTGTCCAATTTGTTAAGATGCAATAGATATTGTGATTGATTCTTGTAAATAATATGGTGCTTAAATTCTTTTGAAAAATTTTAGTTTGAAATATTGACTCTTGTGATTAATATTTGTAAAGCACTTTGAAAGGATTCATGGGTATTTGAGAGCTCTTATAGAGCCTAAATCAACTTGGCATTTTCATAATTGTTTCACATGGAGTAAACATGTTGAAACCACATTAGGCATGCAGCAAACACCCAAATATACATAAGACATGAAGCATACACATAAATACATGTAAGACACCAAACATACACATAGATACACATAAGACACGAAGCATACATGTGAAAGGCACACATATAGAAATGTAATGTTGGCCTTCTTGTTTTTATTTTTGATTTACTTAAGAAGAGGGCTGAATAGTTAATCCTAATTGACTGGCAATTAAAGTAGGTTTGTCTCGCAAGCTAGCGGGATTAACGCTCTTATACCACTATAATGTCCCTTGCTTGGGATATTCCTAGATTTTGCTCTAGAAGCACAATTAGAATCCCAAAATAAGAAATATAATGCATTTAAGATTGTAAATTTACCAATTGAAATGCCCTTTATAAGATATAAATCTCGGTTTAGGCCCTACACACAATATTAATCACTAGAAATGACATTAAATCATAAGCCATGAAAATAATCATTAGTAAACATCATGATATCCACAAAAATTAGTCACATCAAAATCTAATTAAGCAATAGCCATTCCAATGTGGATCCCCATAATAATCTCACTAGGAATTTGTTGAAATGCTTCCAAACTGCAGTCTCAAAGTTGGTTGCCCTTGTACTCTAATATTTGTTATATTAAATACACTGCTAATACTTAATAACCATAAGAGGAAAAGTGACATCACAATAGGAGCTAAAGAAACTGAATCAGGTCAGAAATTGAATACATTTGTGAATGTCATTTAATATATAAGAATATTGCTGCTGTATCCTCTGAACCAGCAAGTGTAAAATTGATTATACCTGCTATCTGAACATTCTTAGCTCTATGACCGGAATTGAATTTTGTTATCTGAATTAAATTCTGGAACTATTATTCTGTGGTTGTTTACTGAGTGAAATTATTCCAAACACTACTAAGACTAATACATTCAAATCAGATCCTGCAAACTGTTTGTCAAAATGCCTAAACCATGAAACTGGGAAAAGTTGCAAAGAATTGGTCTTATTTGGTAGGGGGGTCTTACAAACAGTTAGGTCCAAGATATTGGAACCCAATAAAACTAAGGAGTTTGAAACAAGAAAGGACATAAATTTTTTCTTGAAAGAAAATCCTTAGAAAAAGGTCGCTTTGGGTGGAACTAATCATAATTTGTTTGAGGCCCAAAAGAAAGAGAAAGAGATTTATCAACTTTGGTTATATTATCTTGCGATGGGATGTGTGCTCGTCAGTATAAGCCTTGAGATCCACCTCCCTCCACTTGCCTAACAATGTTCTTCAATAGAATTTCTATCCCTTTACATTACAAACTATAGCATCATGTAAAAAAGTCTGCAAACTTGCTATAAAAATGTTCAAGCAAGATCTCATCTGCCAGAAGTAAATCAGATAGATGACCTACAAAGATAACTTGTACTATGGTAAACATTCATTACAAATTAATAAAACATTCAAAGTAATATAAAAAGAAAGTAACGAAGAATGATATCATAAATAGAAAGTTGCACTATACGCACTCACTTTGTAATTCTCGTTAAAACATATTAAGATTTCATTTTTAAAATATGATTAATAAATTATAAGAAACATTGTGTAGACACTATTATTAATATCTAATAATTGTATATTTGAATTCCACACATCAAATGCATTAAAATTGTATAATTTAACAGAATGGATACTCGTTAGGCCTTGAGACTAAGCTAAAAAAGGTTGATGATTCACGCACCCATTATCAACAGGCTACACAAAATATTGGGATATTTATCCTCCCAACAAAAAAGA
>VDFB02047677.1:0-18644 GCA_007258455.2 Sequoia sempervirens | reverse complement strand
CCTCATCATCAAAAGGAGAAACATCTAAGAAGGAGAGACCTTTTGTGCATATTGCAAGAAGGATGGACATGAAGAACACTATTGTTATAAGAAGGATATTGATGAGTTGAAGAATCTTCTCAAAAAGAATCGCATTGATTTGCCTTCTAGAATGTCTGAATCTTCTTCTCCTTCTACTTCAAAACAATCTAAAAAGGACAAAAGTCAAACATATATATCAGGATATAAAGGACAAGCTCTTTGTGCTCATTCAAGTCCAAGATCAGGGAGATGGCTTCTAGATTCAGGAGCGTCACATCATATGACATCTTCGCAAACTATCTTCTCTACATTTCAGCCTTGTAGTATGTCTCCTATCTTGATGGGAAACAACACATACATGAGTGTAACAGGGAAGGGATCCATTAGCATTGGGGAGAACACTTTTCAGGATGTCTTGTGTGTTCCTCATTTGACGAACAATCTACTTTCCATTTATCAAATTACACATGGTGGAGATGGGAGAACTGTGGAGTTCACTCCTGATTCTGTTATCATTCGTGACTTGGAGACTAGAGATGTTATTGCTACTGGGGTGGTTGATCATTCATCTCGGTTGTATTCCTTTGCACAGTTTGCTTCTGATGATGACGATGTTCCTTCGACTGTTGATCACATGAACTATGATTCTGAGGAGACATTTGGCTTCTTGAACTTGGGCATACTCACTTCAGATCCAGTCCTTGAGCCATGCACTTCATCTCCTCTATCGACTGTTGTACTTGATGATGCTTGTGTTGCTACAGTTTTGGCTCCTAGTGATTCAGTGCAGCAGGACATACATAGTCTTCCAGATATGGTTACTTTGGATGACTTCCTAACAGGTATTTCAGACTTGTTTGTGGAGTCACATCTTGTAGATTTGGAGGACACCATTGATGACATACATCTTCTCTTTGATGAAGATGAACCTTCTTCAGTTGTTGTGAGGGAACACTTTGACCCTCTTGTTCATTCTCTACATGATCATTCTTCACAGATTGGCGTGAGTGTGGATTCTTTTGGACAGCATTTGGAGGAGGCTTCTTTGTCTTCAAAGGGGATATCTTTGTCTTTGGATCATTTTCTACATTCTTCTCTACTAGATGTTGGATTGTACTCTTCAACAGTGTGGCCTAGAACGCCTGATTGGAGTGGTTCAGCTTTCTGCATCGACATGGAGACACTTGAGCATGCTTCAAAGACATCACACATCATCCATCATCTTGATATCCCCGCGATACATCCTTGGTTTTGTTTCTTCCAAGGGAGGAACTTGTTCGGGCGAGATTGATCATTTTCAAGATTCAACGCCCAGCTTCTACTATTCTGCAGAGACTCAACATTGAAGGGGGCTACCTTGCTCTTCTACTTCTTCATGGAGGTCTTTTTCCTCACATGTGGGTTTTACCTTCTCATTCTTCATTGAGAGTATTGTATTTCTTTGTATTTCATCTCTCTTTTGAGGGGGAGTTTTTCCCATGAGGTTTTCTCCCTTTCCTCACTTGTGAGAGATTGCATTGATTGCATTGTGTGTACATGGGTACCTAATATGGCCTAGTAGCCAGGACCCATCTTGCATTGTTTGCATTTGTGCACTACTCCCTAAGTTGCACTTAAGGGGGGGTGTTGGTGTAATTAAATATCTTGTACCTTGTCCTAGGTCATAATTACACCTTAGTTAAGTTTACTTAGGGACCACATAGGAGGTTGTTGGAGAATTTCCACTTTTGGTGCACTTTGACATGTCATTATTCCATCATTTCCACCTTTGTGGACATATCATGATTATCTCTCCACCTTAAGTGGAGGATAAGCTCCCTCTAGTTGTCACGTCATAAGACTCCTGACACTTGTCATAATCCTATGACATCTTGCATCTGACCTTGGCTATATAACCAAGGGGTCTCTATCATTTGTAATCAATCATAATCAGCATATCATATTAATGACATTGAATACAGTTTATTCTTGTCATAATCTTTCTCTCTCTTCTTGTGCTTTCTATTTGGTCCATAGATCTTGGGTGGCGTCCATAGCCAATTCTAACAATTTGGAATTCAAGATCACTATTATGATGAATTGGTTTAGTTTTGGACAAGGATTTTGTAAAATTGTGGTAATTAGGTAGTTGTGGCTCTATATTTGGTAGTTGTTATTTTCCATAATGTTGTTTTGATAGTTTTGATGTTTTTAAAATAGTTTTGATTTGAATTTTTTACTGTTTCTAATGAGATATGACTGGAAAACACAAAAAATAATATCAAGCAATTTTTTTAGGACTGGTTTGATGTGAAAATGTTTGATTTTTAAAGACAAGCGTAATCCTAAGGTTGGAAAGGACAATATTCGTTGAATTCCCACTTGGATTTCTCCAACCACACTTATTCAAAGCAGATAGCCTAGGAGCTTGGTAGCACTAGCTCCCCTCCATGATACTCACTTCTACGGGCATACCAACTTCGGATTCCCAAGTAGTCACTTCTTGGGAACTGCTATCTCTACTCAAGGGAGTCAGTAGTGAGTGTCTTCAGGCATGATACTGTACCCTACACCATACCAAGCAATGATTGAAAATAGCTAGGCTTCTAAAAACAAAAGGTTTCTAGTAAGGGCATTTAGTTCAAGGGATACGATGATAAACTCCCTCGAGAGGTCTCTCAGCCTTTAAAACAAGGGTTTCTCGTATCATAAAGATATTGGAGGAGAACTATCATGTACTGTCCTGTTGACAACGAACTTTCCTCACATCCACAAATTTATATAGTGGTTCAAAAGGACTTGGATTTAGCCCATTATCACTTGGGTCGTTCTCTTAGAGTGAGTACTTTTTCTTACTAAGGTAGGCCCTCTAATGGGTAAACATAAAAGTGGATGGGTCTGGCTTTCTGATCATTGAGTTTGCACAAGGTGAGAGCATAATACCTACCACCTTCAAACACTAAGACATGGTGTTCTTTTACTCTCTAGTTTAATCTATGTGAAAGAAGACAAATGTTCTTTTTAAAACACCACTTGAAGTGTTTTCTACACTAAAAGACAATCGATTGATTTTAAACCTTGCTTATTATTTGAAAACACTTGGATTCTTTTTAAGCCAATGAAATGTGATCCAAGTCAATTTTAAATCCCATGAGTGAAAATATGCAAATTGTTGTTCATTTTAAACCCATGAATGAAATATGCAATTTGTTGTTCATTTTAAGCCCATGAATGAAATATGCAATTTGTTATTCATTTTAAGCCCATGAATGAAATATGCAATTTTTTGTTCATTTTAGCCTTCATGAATGAAAATGCATGTTCATTTTAACCTTTATGAGTGTGAATGCAATTTGTTGTAGTTGTTGAAAGCAAACAAAATTGATTATGCCTAAAGAAATGAAAAGCTCGATTTTTGTTTCTAAAGAAACAATTTTTAGACTCCCTCCAAGTTGTGCCACATGCTGAAAACAAAAGATTAGTAACTCAAAAGAAAAGTTTAATGACAATAGAAAATTGAAACAACAATAACTCAAAAATTAATGAAATTTTAAATTGTTTGAATCCATAGAAAGCTGAAAATCAAACTTTCAAAACCCAAAAAAGTATTTTTTCAAGATTTTGCATGAAAAAAATGTTATAGGCAAAAGAAAACGTGGGTTTTAATAGCTAAATTTAAAAAACAACAAATATTAAAATGGTCATAACTTTCTCAAATCTTAACAAAATTTTAAACCATTTGAAGTTTTAGAAAGCTAAAAACGAGACCTACAAAACCCAGATAATCATTTTTTAAGATTTTGTGTGCCCATTTGTCTGTGCTAAAAAGAAGATGACAGGATTTTGTGCAAATTCTTGGTTGTAACCTACAAAACAACAAAAACAAACAAGAAAACAAATAGATTTCTTTGCAAAATTGTAAGATTCATGTTGGGTTCACCAATGTGAGATGGGGTTCTTAATTTCTAGCCTCGAATAGTGACAGCTAAACACCTCTAGACTACAAAACTACATCAACAAGAGAATACAAACAATGAGAAATTAAAATGAAAGCATGCATAAATAAATAATCCCCATTGTAGTTGTTGCACTTCCCTTGCTCTCCTTCTTCTTCTTATGTCAATATTGCCCTCAGATTTGTTGTTGAAGTTGTACAAATATCTGCAAATAGTAAGCAAGAAAGTTGGAGAAAGTTAATTGTTAAGGTGAAAATGGAGGAAAGTTGCTTTTATAGACAACCTTTTGAATGGACGACTGAGATTAATCCTCTATAAGGATTTCAAGATCAATGGTGGAGGATACATGAGAGGGAGGTTACAAAATGGATGGTCAAGATTAAACTTCTAGAAAGATGCCAAGATCAATGGTCCAGAATTGATGCACCAAGAATATGCTATTCTTGGAGGAATCATGCCAGACAAACATGTAAGCTATGACATACATGAAGGCTATGACAGACATGCAGGCTATGAAAGACATGTAGGCTATGAAAGACATGCAGGCTATGACATGAAATAATGATAGGTTATCTTTGACCAAAATGGAGGGATAAATAATTTATTCGAAAATAGAAGAAAATGGAGAAAGGGGACAAGTGGCAAATAAATAATTTATTTGGAGTAAATAAAAGATGGAGCATTTAATTAAATGTGAGGATGAAAATTGGAGAGGGGTAAAACAATTTCATCAATTATTTAATCATGGAAGAATAAAGGGTCAAACAATAATAATTATCTAACTATAGAGGAGTAATTAAATAAATGATGATTTATTTAATTATAGAAGAAAATGGGGTACATTAGTGACACAATTAAATTATTTAATCGGTCAGGATAGAATAGAGATTAGAAAGTGAATTAATTAAATAATTAAAAAAATCTAATTAATAGAGGAATTAAAATTATTCAATTATTAAAGGATGAAGACCAAGAAAAATGATGCTCACAGACTTAGGACATTTTTCAGTGTCTACAAAGGAAGGCTTGGGAATAAAAAATAAAGCTATAGTTGAAAAGAATCAGAAAATAGATGAAATTAAATTACATTGTGTGTTTCATAATGAGTTTGTAAATAATGATTTGTGTGTAGGAAATGAAGAAGGAAAAAAAATTGTAATAGAGGACAACAAAGAGAAGAAAGAGGAAAAGCAAAGGTTTGGCAAATAGGACAGAAAAAAATAGAATGTTGAAGTGCAGTGTAGTAGCCCTATGGTGGAAAGAGTATGGAAAGAAAGTCATGTGAGAGCAACCTGCATTAATGTAGATGAAAAAAAGCTAGGAAATAAGAAAGGTACAAGTATAGAATGGAGAAAGAAAGAGGTAGCAACATATGTGCATCTTGTTGATGATATAAAAGAAAATAAAAATAAAATTGCATACACAAGAAAAGAGGTTGCAACAACAAAAAAAAAGGTATTATCTCCTTCTTTTGATTTTTACAAAGTAAATATTGATTTGCATGAAGAAGAGATAAATGAATATGGTGATTGTGAAGTTGGGGCAGCAATAGAGAAGAAAGAAAATATTCAAGTAAATAGTCATCCATATGATATTTGTGAAATAAAATTTTATTTGAAAGAGATACATGAATTTGTGCATGAAAAATGTAGGATTGTTGTAGAAGATATCGATGAAGTTGCAACAAAGTTTGGTTTATTGAAGGACTTGGAAACATTAGAAATTTTGGGAAAATAGAGCGAAGAAGAGTATACAGGGAAGATAGTGAATAAGAAAATTGAAGGAGCAACAAAAAATGAAGAAGGTGACTTATTAATGCAAATTGCAGTAGTTGAAAGGGAGTGGATAGCATTGACAACAGGTAAAACAAGAGTTGTAGTTGACAAAGAGGTAAAGTTTAAATTTTTAGAATTATTTGCTGATAAAAAGGAGATTGTTTTACATGAAAATGACATGGTTTACAATCGTGGAAATGAGATTGATGCACTAGTAGGGAAAGAGGAAAAAATTAAGATATTTGACGATTTTTCAAAATTTGTTAAAGTTGATCAAATTGATTTGTATTTTGATGAATTGGTGAAAGAAAGTGAAATGGGAAAGATGGTTAGGGGCATTCATAACAGGTTTCAAGCTAAAAAAGAACAAGGTATGATGAATTTTATTGATATAGAAGAAGAGACGGATGAAAGAAGAAAATGTGAGAATGAAATGCAAATGGAATTCATTGATTTCTATGAATTTGTTAATGTTGATTTGTATATAGGTGTTGAGAATGATAGAATGAAATGGAAATATGAAATATGATACAGTCAAATAAATTTAATGAGGGGAAGAAAGTAAGGATGAAGGAAGGAAGAGATACAAAGATTCAAAGTAAGGTGAAGAAGAAGAAACAAGTTGACAAAGAAGAAAGATGGTTGAAGAAAAATCATAGGATTTTCAAATGTTGATGAGTTCCAACTCATGGAACATGTCTTCTTACCCTGGGTGTTTGATGTAGGAGGATCTGGGTTCACGAGCAATCTTGCACATCAAAATTATTTATGTTATTTTAATTTCTTTCTTTTGGTTGTGGTCTTGTAGGCATGATTTATTTTTAAATTATTTTCTCCTTATGCTCCATCAATTTAAATTATTTTGTAAGTGCTAGAATCTTCCTAATGCAAGTGCTTGAGGTAGTGGAGGTGTAGGAATGAGATAGTGGATGCCAATTCAGGAAAAGATTTGAAAAATTATTAGAAAAGAATAATTAAGGGGCTGAAGGTATGAATCCCATGCTCAGAGTGGAGGGGGAAGAGGTTTGACTGGAATTTTGGGGAGAGAAAGATTGTTTGAGTCATGACTATGAGACCCAGTTTCAGTAAATTAGGCATAACTTTCTCATACGGTAACGAAATCAAGAATTTCAAAATGATCTAGAAAGTTGAGAATGAGGTACACCAAACCCAAAAGGTTTTTTCAAAAATATTTGTGATAATTAGGGAACAATGATGAACAAAAGTGATGGGTTTGTGGAGTTGTAGAAATTCTTTCCTTTAGAATTGATTTCAATTTAGCTTATGTAATGCCAGTAGCATATGTTGTTGTAGCTGCAAATTGTATGAAAAAAAAAATTACTCAATTTTAATGAAGAAGATCTGGTTATATTTTCCACTAAAAATTTGTTGCAAATGTTTTCAACTTTTGAAGGTTGTTGTGGTTGCTTGGATGGGTTGTTTGACAAAACCCCCATCCTTGTACCACATCATTTGGCCAGGCCTCACAATCCATATATGGTTTCCATACAAAACCTAACATGTCATTAAATACACAATGCCAGTATGAAAATTCCCCAGGAAAGGTATAATGTAGAAAATCTCCATAACGAGAGGAGTACGGGTCACCATCAATATGATCCTATATACCATCGGGCCTCGTCACTATAATGTGCTCCTAGGCCCATACATGTAAAAGAGAGACACCTACAAAAATGGATTTCCCACCTCGATATGTAACCTAATGCATATCTCTATATAGGTGGGAGAGAAGACATGGACCCTATGCATATCTAGTCCCATGCTCAAACATCTCCTTGATACATATACCCCATCCAATAGGGAACTAGCGACCTCTCCTATTAGGAACAACCATCCCTAAAATCAAACCACAAAGGACAAGGAAAATAGGGTCAACATTGCCAACAAACTCAAATAAATCTATCTCAGATTGTTGAACCTTCAAGCATCTAACGCCAAGTACACGTTGCATAGTGTGGGTACCCCGTCAAATGAAGTATGTAATGAGATCACCATGGATAGGTATGCAGAGAATCCTCCAATCATCCTCCAGGGTAATGGTGGCTTCCCTTGTAAGTAAATGGAATGAAGAAGTCTCTGATTTCCATTGCTCCATGAGTGCAGTTATCATTTCACTATGACATCGGATGGGAGGCATGTAACAAATGTGATGTAGCTTGAACACATCCAGAAAATATTGCTCCAAAACATCAAAACCGACAATCAAATCAAATAGATCTTATGGTTGTCACTTCCTCGACTGTAGTGGTTTAAGGACCACTTGTAATCATTCAACCCACGATGTTAGGGGTTCACTCTGAACATGCAAAATGAAATGAAAACAATGAATAAACTAACTTAGGGTTCTAGAAAAGTCAAAAATAAAAAGTTTGTATCAAAAGCAATGAATTTTTTGGCAAAAGCGAAGACAAAAGGAAAGTATAAGGAACTTTTTGAAAAAGTGAGGAGAAATAACAAGAGCTCAAAGATCAAAAGCGAACAAGTTTGGAAAAACTGAGAAACTAAAACAAAAGTGTAGAACATGAGGAAGATAATTCAAAAGGGAAAATGTATAGAAAAAGCGAATTACAAATGCAGAAAATTAAGTCAAAGGCACTAAAGTAAGTCAAGTGCACATAGTTATCTCAAAAGCGCTAGTTTAAAAATGGAAAAGCAAGAAAACTGAATCAATAGTGCCAAAATTCTAAAAACTACACTTTTGATTTGATGGACTTTAAGCATTAATTATAGGAACATGAAAAAATGAAAATGAAAATCAAGAGGGTACATATTGGGGCACCGAAACCTGTGGGCCATCCATACTCTTGAACTACATCTACACGATGTAGGGTTCCCTGAATCAACACCATAGCTCTTTGACAATTGACAAAATGGGAAATCTAGAGACAAGAATTCACTATAGGCTCAAAGTGAAAATGAGGTAATTAGAACCCTAATTACCTATTTTAGCCCTCAAAAAACCCTCCTTTCTACTTAGGGGACCTTCCTAGGTTAAAATTAGGTGCTCCTAAGAACATTTGAATGAGCAACAAGGGACCTATAGACCTAATTTTTTTACTCTCCATGCATCTAAACCAAAATAGAATAGTGTCATGAGCCTAACCTCAAAATCAAAATTTTAAGCAAACCTCTCGAGGGGGCAGCACAAAGTTCTATCATCATTTCGTTGATTGCTGGGGCACAGTGGGGTATAATTTTTTTCAAAATCTTGATATTAACATTGAATATTTGAAACAAAGCAACTCGTACTTTGTATCAAATAGGGGAAAAATGTAGACATGTAAGATTGACCTAACACTTATCACACATACTAAAATATATTTTCACATCATCCACATCATTATTACTACATTTCACATCAAAGAATCAAAAACACTAATTTCCCCTATTAATTGAATAATACATTATTTAATTAATTCACTTTTTCATCATTTTTGACTAATTAAATAAATTCTATTTATTTATTAAGGTCCTAAAACCCTATTTTTGTTATTAATTAAATAATACGACATTATTTAATTAATTCACGTTTTATCATTTTGACCAATTAAATAAATTTCATTTATTCAATAAAGTCCTAATCTAACATTATTAATCCTAATTAGTTAATTAACACCAATTAATTAATTATGTCGCTAGTCCACTTTATTCCCCTAAGTCGATTAAATTCTTAAATCATAATAATTTAATTAACTCACTTTCCCTCCAAATTTGAATAAATTATTCAAGACATCATCAAAAATCAAATCAAACAAATGCAACTTTGTTTGCAAAATTCAAAATTGATTTGCATGTTCAACTCTAGAATGAATGAATGAATTAAATCAATTAATTAATCATTCTCAACCACTTTCTTGATTGAGTAAATTACGATCCCCCGATTTCTCAATCTATATTCCTAACTGATCAATCTATCTCTCAATCCCATAGATTATTCAATCTATTTCTTCAATCACACTAATTACATAATCTATTTTGCATAGATTATGACCATCTAAATCCTCTCAACATCTTTCGACCATCGATCACAATATTCTACTATGCAATCAAGAGTGTTCATTTTAAATCACAAATTCTATATAATAAACCTCTTTCCTCACAAAAAAGGATCAAAGAATCAACATCATTTACACAATGAAGTACTGCCAAGATCATAATCAACATTCAAAATGCTTCAACACATTTCTTTGATCAATACACACATCGCATCAAAGCTTCTTGCACACAACAATGGAGGCTTCACAGTGATATAAACAATACAACATCTTGCAAATACACTTTGACATAGGATGGTAACACCATTCTTTTTATGAATTCATATATGATTTCATCTTTTGATTTTATTTCTTGAATTCAGTTATAGTTTAGTTTCATTTTGTGAGTGAAGGAATAGATCTAGATTAGTGTTTTTGAGTTAGATTAGCCTCTATTTCATTGCATTATCTTGTTTACGCACTATGATTTTCCCCCTCACATAGTAGGAATTTTTCTATCAACCATGTGTTCAACCTCTAAGGTCTTCCCCAAGTGGTTAAGCTCCTTCCAAGGAATCGAGCTTTGATACCAATTGTTGAACACCTAGAATATTGAGAGGGGGGGGTGAATCAATATTCTCTTAAACCATTCAAACATTAAACATATAATCACCAAAGCATATTCAACTATAATAAAGAAAGAAATCATGAAACATCAACAACACCACATAACACATGAACACTAGGATTTTTATGTGGAAAAATCAAAATGGGAAAAACCACAATGAGGATTAGCTCACAAGATATTATAATTGGTTGTAGTATATTTACAAAATTGCTCACTATAGGTGGACTCATTGTCCAAGTGGATTCACTACCCATAGAGAGAGTTAGAAGCGAGATTGTGGCTCACAACCTATTTTGAATTGTTATAATTGCATCTATCATATGAATCAAATACAATTCTAATGAAGCTCAATAAATTGACTTTACATGTCATGCCTCATAACCCCAAAGGAACTAATAACAAATGTAACAAATTTTTTAAAAGAATATAATAAACATACTTAAGTATTATAACATAACAATGTATATGAGGCACAACTAGTTCCAATGGGGTACACAAAGTGACATGACTACACTAACCCATAACAATGATAATAAGATAACAATAATTAATCCATTACGTAAATCTATTCATTCCCATTTCATCATTTAAAATATCTATCAACTATATCCATATTAATAACATATGCACATATGACAATACATGGAATTATAAGGATATAAAGTGTTACATATTTCGATAGATACAACTCAACATAACCAACTATAACAAATGATCCAATAACCGAGTAAAAATTGTGTGTGAATCATTCCCTCATAAAAATAATAAATCACTAATTAAAATCAATAAATCTTTTTCCGCTTTCTTTTCCAAAAAGCCCCCTTCTTATTGGTCCTTTTCCAGCTTTTAAAAGCTCACATTTATCTAAAATTTTAATTGAAATAATTTATTTAATTTAGATATTATCTTCACATAATTTTCTAATTTAATATTAATAAAAAATAATATTTAATTACTCTCAACTATATTAATTTAATTATAATTATTTTCACTTTTAATTAATTAAATCACTTTTAATTTACAATCTATTTCAACTTAACATTTTTCTAACTCTCAAATAAATCAAATAACAATGCAACATTAATTAATTATTTTATGCAATACGATTAATTAATTAAACACTAACCAAGAATAAAATAAATACTCAACAATGAAACTACATACAAGACAAGACAAAACTTCAATCATAACACAACGACTCACAACAAACGACGGACTTGGGACGTGACACTTCCAAGCCTACTCCCTTTTTCAACTTTTACCCATTGGGTTAATTTATTGCTCGCCCTGTCCTACCGAAGCAGGTGGAATCGAGACTTATTCCTGCAATCCTGCATCCAAATAAATGTCAAGTAGCACATGTATATATATAATCAACATCCTATCATGAGAAGGAATTGCAGTGTAGCAGGGCACTCGTGAACGAGTGATGCTACACTGTCCTCTCACCTAATCTACTCTAACAATTATAATATCAATAATGAGCTAACATTTCTAACCAAATTGACATAAGATAACATGATATTAAACTACTGCATCATAACTAATTATTAAACAATTGCATCATATAATAATACTGAATTAAATAACATCACCATGAAATCATCACATTGACATATAAACATTAATGACAATTCATTTAAATAAACAAATAATCCAAACAACACACAGAGTATCAACAATCATCCTAATAATGTCATATCAAACGATTAGGTCCACTAAAGGAATAACAACATCATCAAACTATAAACCAACCAAATCAACCCTAATAGTATCATCATAGAAATTAATAAGTCTAAGCAGTATGAGGGGTATTACATCCTCCCCCCCTAAGACATGGCTTACTCCTGGAAGCCATTAAATAGATAAGAGTAAGCACACAACAACCACACAGAGAACACGCCACAAATCTCTATAACTAACCACATATTCATTCATTTCCTATTACCATATTCCATAATTTCATACCATATAACACGCAAAAGCAACTCCAAAACCACCTAGGGTGAATCAGGCAATCACTTGCACAATGAGGTAAAGCACAAGAAGACATACAAGGGTGGACATAACAACAAGGCTGGTTGTCATCCACCACACACAACACACAAAATTCACACACAACACAATTGTCCATAATGCATTCTTCCAGTAGGAAGGATATCGGTGCATTGTACACTACACCGAGGGTCCTATCCCTTCCACTAGTTTCCTGCGCCATTGGACCTACACCACGTAACAACAACTTCTGGGTAGCCAAGTCAGATCAACCCAAAAAGGAAAACATAAACTAACGAACAAAGCACCTAGGTCAACGCCATGGCTCATAATGCCTGGAGTATTACCTACGCAACTAACAACTTAATGGGTCCACATTATCCCAGAGCGCCCAGTGTTTAAACTTGGCTCTGATACCAAGTCTGTCACACTCACCGTAACCCCAAAGGAACTAATAACAATGGAACAATTTTTTTTTTAAAAGAATATAATAACATACTTAAGTATTATAACATAACAATGTATTATGAGGCACAACTAGTTCCAATGGGGTACACGAAGTGACATGACTACACTAACCCAAAACAACGATAATAAGATAACAATAATTAATCATTACGTAAATCTATTCATTCCCATTTCATCATTTAAAATATCTATCAACTATATCCATATTAATAACATATGCACATATGACAATACATGGAATTATAAGGATATAAAGTGTTACATATTTCGATAGATACAACTCAACATAACCAACTATAACACAATGATCCGTATCAACCTAGTAAAAATTGTGTGTGAATCATTCCCTCATAAAAATAATAAATCACTAATTAAAATCAATAAATCTTTTTCCGCTTTCTTTTCCAAAAAGCCCCTTTTCCTTATTGGTCCTTTTCCAGCTTTTAAAAGCTCACATTTATCTAAAATTTTAATTGAAATAATTTATTTAATTTAGATATTATCTTCACATGAATTTCTAATTAAATATTAATAAAAATAATATTTAATTACTCTCAACTATATTAATTTAATTATAATTATTTTCACTTTTAATTAATTAAATCACTTTTAATTTACAATCTATTTCAACTTAACATTTTTCTAACTCTCAAATAAATCAAATAACAATGCAACATTAATTAATTATTTTATGAAATACGATTAATTAATTAAACACTAACCAAGAATAAAATAAGTACTCAACAGTGAAACTACATACAAGACAAAGACAAAACTTCAGTCATGACACAACAACTTACAACCGACGACGGACTTGGGACGGGGACACTTCCAAACCTACTCCCTTTTTCAACTTTTACCCATTGGGTTAATTTATTGCTCGCCCTGTCCTGCCGAAGCAGGTGGAATCGAGACTTATTCCTGCAATCCTGCATCCAAATAAACGTCAAGTAGCACATGTACATATATACATAAAATCAACATCCTATCATGAGAAGGAATTGCAGTGTAGCAGGGCACTCGTGAACGAGTGATGCTACACTGTCCTCTCACCTAATCTACTCTAACAATTATAATATCAATAATGAGCTAACATTTCTAACCAAATTGACATAAGATAACATGATATTAAACTACTGCATCTTAACTAATTATTAAACAATTGCATCATATAATAATACTGAATTAAATAACATCACCATAAAATCATCACATTGACATATAAACATTAATGACAATTCATTTAAATAAACAAATAATCCAAACAACACACAGAGTATCAACAATCATCCTAATAATGTCATATCAAACGATTAGGTCCACTAAAGGAATAACAACATCATCCAACTACAACCAACCAAATCAACCCTAATAGTATCATCATAGAAATTAATAAGTCTAAACAGTATGAGGGGTATTACATTACACACTTCATTTGATTTTGAGCTAACACTCTTCTTTCATCTGCATTCGCATCACTTAGTCTTCTACTCAAGAATAACAACTTAAATTTGCATTGATCTAATAATATTCACATGTAGGACATTCAAAACATTCATCACACTCTACAAAACATCAAAAAATATCTAACATATGTATTCACTTCTAGTATAACATCAATTAGGTCAACCTAATCAGATGTAATATTCAAAACATAACTTGTCAGCTTCAATCCTTTTCACACACGCTTCACACCAAGGCTCAAAATTCAAAACAAATTGAAACACATTGACATGGACCTATGATAGATCCCATATAAGACTACAAAAGTTATTTAATCTTCACATACCTTCAAACTTATTAGGTTGGAACCAAAGAAGACCTAATACCAAAATTCTTCAATTGTGTATCCACATTCAAACATGTGGAAATCAAAAATCAATGCCAATTGGAATTCATATAATATTTCCATATGTCAACTTATCCTCAAAAGCATAAAGCCAAAAACTTATTCAAAAAGAAGTGCAAAATCTCTCAGTCAAATGCACTGTACACAAAATAATTGTAAACAACCAGAACAAACTTTTGTTACTTCGATCTTTCAAACCAAAAGCCAAAACATAATGAAATTATGGAATCAAATACTTCTAAAAACCAAAAAATTAATGTTAAAAGCACAAAGTGAAAAACTCATTTGTGGACTAGTGTGAACAAAAAAAATGAATGCTTTGTCACACTAAATTAGCAGAATTGAGACTTAGTCAATTTCTAACACAATTGAATTCTCTAGATCAAACCATCTTAAAAAATTGTAACCATGATAATTTCAAGACCAACCAAAATGATCTGCACCAAGGTCTTCATATCAATATACAATGTTGACATCAATGACAACATTGCAACACATAGAAATATACCTTGCGTGTATCCCTCATGCTCATGTTGCCAACAACAACATCAATGACATTCTTCAAACATGAAGAAGGCATTATATGGAATCAAACAAGCTCCTAGAGATTGGTATGCAAGGTTAGATAAGTACTTGTCACAACAAGGATTTAGGAAAGGTACTGTAGATAGTAACTTGTACTTCAAGGTTGAAGGAGAAGAAATCCTAATTGTGGTAGTGTATGTGGATGATATTATCTTTGGAGGGAATGAAGGTATGTGCAAGAATTTTGAGAGGAAATACAGAAAGAGTTTGAGATGTCAATATGTGGGATATGAATTTCTTCCTTGGATTACAAATTAGTCAATTAGAAAAAGGTATTTTCATTTCATAGTCAAAATATGTCAAGAAAATGTTGAATAAGTTTGGGATGGAAAATTCTAAACCAGTGTGTACCCCTATGATTATTAGTTGTAAGTTGAGAAATAATGATGAATCTTGTAAGGCTAAGAAGAGAAAATATAGATCAATTATTGGTGGATTGCTATATCTAATTGCTGCTAGATTGGATATCATGCATGTAGTCTATATTGTGGAAATATTTCAAGAAGATCCTAGAGAATATCATGTTGCAGCAGTGAAGAGGATATTTAGATACTTGAAGGGAACTCTAGACCATGGTTTGTAGCATCCTGGGGATACTCATTTCTCCTTGAGTGCATATATAGATGCAAATTGGGAAGGTTGTAAAGATGATAGAAGAAGTACAAGTGGCAGTGCTTTCTTTCTTGGAAGAAGATTGGTTTCATGGTTAAGTAAGAAGTAGGATTCAGTGTCATTATCTACTACAAAGGTAGAGTATATTACAACAACATCATGTTGCACACATGCGTTTTCAATGAAGAAAACATTGAAGGATATTAGGGTATCAATGAACCTATTTTTATCTTATGCAATAATACAAGTGCTATAAATATCTCAAAGGAACTAGTAATGCATTCAAGAACAAAACATATCTCTATCTGGTATCACTTTCTAAGCAAGAAAGTTGTATAGAATGAGGTGAAGCTAGAGTATTTTCCTATAAAAGATCAAGTTGCATATATCCTTAGAAAGGCTCTTCCAAAAGATAATTTTGAGTATTTGTGGAAAAATTTAGGGGTTATTTCCCCTCTTTCTTTTAACTAGATGCATAAGTTAGTGCATTTGTCCAAGTGAGCATTCAAGATACATTCTTTTTTTTGGAATGATATTGAAGGATACCTCTTAGGAGGATTAGGTAGTAGTGCTTTTGGTTGAGCATAGTGTTTTTATTTTGTGCTCCTAAGGGGGAGAATATAGAAAAGTGAGTGCAGTGGAGAGAGTGAGAGTGTAGTTGGTTGCTGGTCTTGCAAGTGGTGTATGTAGATTTCAAAAGGGAAAAACAAAAATAAAAATTCTATGTAGATGATGTGTGAAATTTGTAGGTGTTTCCATTTGAGTGCAATCAAAGGGGGAGAGAAAAAGAGTACAATTCTAAAAATAGAAAGAACAATGAAAAATGTGAAGTATGCAATAAAGAGAGTTAGATGAGTTTATGGCGCCTTTCCATTGATGTCAAAGGGGGAGAGAGTTGGTTGAAAAACCATAGTCCAAAGGAGTATTATAGGAAAGAATATGGTATGAAAAACATAGGGGGATAGTGTTCTCACAAGAGTATGAGAGAATGAAGAACTCCTTAGGTAGGGGGAGAAGAAGTTAGTGAAGCAAAAACAAAAGAGAGAGTGTGAAGAGTAAAAGATGCCCCAGTCATGGGGAGTGCTTCTTGTTGTAGAATGATCATTGGTTTATTTTGTTGTTAATGGTTTTTCAGAGAGCTAGTGTTTCCATAAATGACAAAGGGGGAGATTGTTGCAAGTATGTTGCTTGTGTTTTCATTGATGTTAACAGTATGGAGATGGTTGGTGTGGTCAAGTGATTGTGCTAGTATGGATGTGCTATGGTTTGATAAGAAGGTGTTGTGGTGCTTTCATCAGTGTTTTCATTTATGTCTTGATGGATAAGTGTTGCAGTTACAGTAAGTTCACTTGGTCTCCAAGTGATTTTGAGAAAATTTAAATAAAAGAGTGTGTAGTGTGATAGAGGAGTGTTCAGTTTTATGCTCTGAATTTCTTCATGGTTCAAGATGTGCTTGTGTGGTTTGGATATGATGATCAAATATGTTCAAAGGCTATATATCTAGAGTTTCGGGTTCTAGATCGTACGAAAGTGAAAGTTGTGTTTAACAGTTTATCTATTTGTGTAGAAGGTTGTCTAGGAGAAATGAGATTGATTTGCATTTCTCTTTAGTAAGATTTCTTGTCTTTTGGATTTAGGAATTCTCTTATATTATTTGTAACCTCCTTCCCTTGAGTTTTTAGGTGTTGAGGTGTTCAACAAGGTTGTTTAGTAAGTTGTGTTCTGTAACAATATGTCTAGTTGCACATAATGATAGTGTTCTTTGTTTAAGGTGGTTTTGGAAGAGTTAAAAAATATTATGATGATGCTAGAATATTTTGATTTGTTTTTCAGATGCTATAAAGTGTTGTGTGGTCTTCATGTTGTGAAGAAGTGTGTATGTGGTCTCTTGTAGTGTTAGTTTAGGTTTAGCTGACCTGGCATGCTAGCATTATTTGCAGAGGTGCCTCATGGATTTTGAATGTATTGTGTAGAGTGGTGATGTGGATTTGGGTCCTTTTTAACCCTTGGTATGGTCTTCCTTCCCTTATTTCCACCATGAAGGTGTTTGGTGCTGACCTATCTTAGTGTTGCACATTTTAGGTGCATACGTTTCATTTAGGATGACCTAATTGTGATTGTTTAGGTCATGGATGGTATAAATGTAAGGTGAATTGTTGGAGATGAGTGTGGATCTATAGAAGGTGTATGAAATATGTGAATTTTATTAAGTGTGGTGATATGATTGCAAGCTTAATGCCTATGAATTTGAAGAAATGAGCAGAAGGGTCTACATTTTTAGTGTGCTTGAAGTTGCTAGAGGCAATGAGCCAAATGTTGTGAATGGCATAAATTTTTAGTGGTGGATTTATCCTATTTCCTTGAGATAGTGAATCTCTTTGTAATATTTTTCTTCTATCAACTTTATTCTTGGTAGTGAGCCACCCGATAGTGAGCCTTTCTTCTATTTCTAGGCAATGAGCCTAATTATATTTAGTGTTGCAATTTATATATGTGAGCTAATTGTCACCATGGTTTTTCCCTTCTTAGGTTTTCCATGTAAATATAGTGTTCTTATGTGTTTGGATGTGTTTTCATTACTCTTTCATATGTCATATGTTTACATTATGCTAATCCATGATAAGGGTTTAATGGTTGATAAGGGTTTAAAAAGATATTGAGGGTTTGAATGTTTTGTGTACACCACCCCTCTCAATTGTCCTATGAATCTAACACTTTCCCATGTAAATATTATAATCAACACATCCAAATCATCATAGAATTTGGCTCTTACACATCATA